>JAMKQA010006617.1:0-49786 GCA_024699735.1 Posidonia australis
ATATTTTACATAATAAACTAAAAAATATTTCAATTAAATCTTTTTTATCTTTTTTAAATGTTTTATAAATTATATTTCTTGTTGTATTTCTAGAAAAACTTTTAAACTGTGGATTTAAATATTTTTGCGTATATTATTCAAAAAACTTATTTTCAGAAAAAGAAAATGGTTGTTCGTCTTGTACTATAAATTTAGTTACTCCTTCTTTAACTTCTTCTGTATTATATTTCCAATTAATTATGCCACTATATCCTACTTGTAATTTCGATTATTTAAAATCTATGTTCTCATCTTTATTATGTTTAGGTATACATTTTTGTAAATGTCTTCATATATAACCTATACCCCTCTCCTAGGACGTGTATGTGGTATTACAATAATTACAGTAACACCTAGTTTGATCTACAGGATCTAATGTAACATGCTCCTAAACCTAAGAACTTTGTTTTCTACCTTTTTTTAATGGCTATGGACTGTATAGTATGTGTTTGGGTAGACTGAGACTGATCTGACTCCATACTAAGGATATAATCATGACTACCAACATTACCAATATTTTTCATTTTAATATAAAAAATGAATATAAAATAATAAAACCCTTAACCCACAAAAACCAAAACCCAAAAATGGAAGGATTAGAAGTAAAGAATTTGGAAGGATTAGAAGTAGAGAAATTTTGATGTTGCTGGCTCAGCTGGTGTCGCGTGAGGACTGAAGAGTAGAAGACGGGACGGAATCCAAAACGAAACAGCGAAATCTTCAATTGAAAATCCTCACTTGAAAGTTGGGAGAAAGTTGTAGACTTGTAGTTGAGAAGAGAAGATTGAATTGTGAAGAAAAATAAATGTAGTAAGGGGGTATTTATAGGGTAAATGGAGTGAATTTTAAGATTTTAAAAAAAAAACATAAGAAATATGCAACGGCTAAATAACCGTTGAAAACGACTATATTATTTAACCGTTGCAGCGTGGTGCGCCAGCTTGTTGCGCCAGGTATGTGCGCCAGCTTGGTGCATCAGGTATGTGCACCTTATATTTTTATTTTTATTTTTAAAATTTTTGTAGGCAGGCCGGCCAGGCCCGATCGGGCCCGGTCCAAACTGTTTTCACGGGCCAAATTGGGCCTAGTAAACGGGCCTTGGCGGGCCTAACCCTTGAGCCCGGCACGGCCCAAGGCCCACGGCTGGCCTAACCCAACCTGGCCAAGGGAAATTTTTTTTGGACCCGGGCCATGCCGAAGGGCCTAGAGCCGGTCCGGCCTGATTTTCACCTCTAGGTATAAGAATGTGTATAACGTCTCTCTAACGTTCAACAGCGGCTACTGGTTTCAGTATGCCAAAATCAAAACGATCGACCGAAATGTGCAATGGTCGAGCATTTCAGTATACCGAAAATACTTCGATATGTCGAAAGCCTCTGATTCGATATGCCGGATAATTTCGATATGTCGTTCTGAATTTTTGTACTTGTTTTTCTAATCTACATATATTTCGATACACCGAGGAAATTCGATATGTCGAAAATGCCCTTAGTCCTATAATGAGTGTTTTTCAATGAATGATTGGTTTTGGGGCTAAGGCAATTTTCCTATGGCTCTATGTGAATATTTGAAATATTAATACAAGTTCCTAGGTACATGAATAAATAAAAAATTACATCAAAATAATTACAAATATTATTTAATTTTTCTTCTCTTTTTCCTTTATCTTGAATTCTTCTTGGTGGCACGTATGTCTCTGTCTTCTTTGAATGTCTTCCTTTTTATGCTTGAATCTTCTAAGTTCTTCAATGATCTTCTTTGCATATATGAACTATGAAATATTCTCGTAAAGCACATTAATCTTTTATTATCATCAAAATCAAGATATGATTAATAAAGCCAACACATTATTAGTATAATTGTTGATTAATAACCAAGATAAAAATGATTAAAAATAAAAATTTGTAGCTAAATTTAGTAGTAGCGACTTGAGAGTTGTCCCACATAATAAAGAACAAGTGATTTATGTTAGATCTGTCCTAGTTTTTATCTAGAAAAAAATGAAACAAGATACTAAAGTGATGAAAGATCAATTTGCTTTACTAACTAACAAGTAGTTTGGAAAACAAATAATCCTAATTACGAAAATATTTTCTTGCCTAATAAAAGGATTGACTTAAAGCTTAAAATACCTCAGAAATCTGATCAGGAATGCTCATTTTCCACAATATTGATTTTTCCATTGGATTTGTTGTTATGTGATAAGTGAGTCCCTTATCAGCAAATCTGCCAAGGAGATGGCCTGCACAAATGAATGAAAATTACATTCACCACATAGGAGTAGAAGAAAAATATATGTATTCGAACATGGTGGTAAAAATATAAATGTGAAGGAAGAACGTATTTACTGTACCTCCAACTGCACCATTTTCAACCACTTTAACATCTATCTCAGCTATAATAGACTTGAGTGCAAATTTCCCTTTCTCCCATTTGTCCTTTTCTTTCTGTAGTTTTTTCATTTGTGCTGCTTCAGCCTTCAAGACTTCCTTTTGGAACTTCTCTTCCTACGAAGTAAGGATCTACTATTGTTAGATGATAAAAGAATTTTAATTAATTTGCAAAAAGAGAGGGTTTACAAGTTTATTTATAAGAGACTATAATAACTAATGGTAAATGGATACCCATTTACCTATACACCCTAAATAACACCTCTAATAACTATCAAATGAAACAACAACGATGATCAACCACCAAGGTGTGCTAACCTTATTAAAACAAATCTGTCTCTTCTGTTTTCTTTCTCCTTCTAAAATAAGCTTAACTTCTTTCTTTTGCTTCTTTGTTGCTAGTTCCTCATCTTTTTCAGTTTTATCAACAGAAGTAGCTGTGACTTTTCCACGCTTCTTCCATTTGGAAAGATCTATTCCCAACCTGGTGTTCCGGTGAATATGATCGCTATGCACCTGAATTAAAATTTTAAGTCATGGGAAAAAAGCATTAATAAGATGCAGATACAGATACTATCTTTAAACCAAGGAACAGAAGTTAGTAAAGGCAGGCCACTGAAAGTCATAGTTCTACAAATACACCTTCAGGCACTGCAATATCTTGTCATCTCTAGGCAACATTTTTTTTTTTAATAAAATTCAATTGCATTCAATTATAAGGACAGAGCCCAAGATAAAGCAAACAGCATAGTTATGCCTTGTAGAGGCAACTGCAGACAAAAGCGAGGAGCAGAGGCTAACATTAGCAGTAAGGAAATAAAAACAACTTAAACAGGAGTCAGTCGTCAACAAAGACACAACAGCTAGCAGTCAGACCAGGCACAAGGCGGTGCTGAGGCAATTCACAGAAAACAGACATCACTGAAGAACACAAACGCCTCCTAGAGGAGGTTGTTGACGGCAGGAGTGTGGGTTGAGATCTCAGGGACATCGGAAGTAAAATCCATCCCATCTTCCAGGCAACAATTTTGAGTAGTCGTTTTGTAAAACAAAAATAGCAAAGCATGAACTATCTGATAGTCTATAGTAATTTATAGGTCTTAAAATTTCTGGCGTCGTTGGTCCAGTAATCCAGTTTCCTTTATAGGTGAGGCCAAAAAAGTGGAATGTGCTCAGTCAAATAAATTAGAAGACACATTAATCAAATTATGCATCATGATCACGTGCATGTCACAACTATGCAAGAACCAAGCAACCTGAAAACCCAGCACATGCTGTTAACTTGATATCTAGAGAGTAAAAAAAAAGCCACGAATGTGAATGATCCCAGGTAAACTAAACTACGGAGGTTACCTGTGTTTCAACATCCATGCACAGTTGATCTTGTGCTACAAAAGTAGTAGGTCCATGAGCCTCTCTGTAACTGCTCCCTATGTCAAATTCATCATTTGCACGTGCATAGCAATTTCTTGTATGTGAAAAACCCTTTGGACTCGCCTTCTCGTAGTCGTCCTTGTCGTAGTCATCATCTGATTCCAAGCAAATCAACTCTGCAAATTAGCTGATATTAGTGTAACTGAATCCAAAAGTTTTCTTCTTTTTTGCTTTCTTTTATTTCTAAGAGAGAGAGAGAGAGAAGATCACGGGATGGACGAAATGGTGAGGAACTAGTAGAGCAGGGACAGAGACCCGCAGCGTGGGAAGCGAACGCGGGTGTCTCAGGAACGAACGAGCGCGTGGTGTCTTGATTTATTTTGGAAGGATGGGAGGTAGCCGTGGGCATCTTTTTCTGGGGCGTTGGGTCATCGTCGTCAAGAACAAGAAGAGCTTGAATTTGTTCTCTGTTTCCTGCTGCTGCTGCTAGTGGAAGATCGCCTTCGTCTTCGTCGTCAGATGGAATTTCCACAGCAGCTATCGGCCGCCGTGGAGGAGGGCCGTCCATTCTCATGTAGAAGACTGCAGCCACCCACCAGCCACAGTCCACCGCCTCCGCCTTGTTTCGAATCGGTTGGAAGAAAGGTAGGCTGCGCTTTGCCGCACATCAAATTCGAAACAAAGGCGGCGAAACTAATTGGGGATGGGTGGAAGTCAAATTTGGAGTGGGGTCTCGAGCCGGGTAGGGCTTAGGGTTGGGGAACTGATGGCTGTCAGTTTTTTTACGTTAACCTGTTAACCTACATTCTTAATGAATCGTATCATAAGTCAAACATTTTATTCGATCTTTTAATTCATTAGTGATTTTTTTAAGTAATTTTACCTAAATCTTATCTAGATACTTACAGACTATGAAGACATTTAATAGTTATTTAGTAATCAGACGTCTAATTCATTTTAAGAAAATTTCTATGCTTTTTTTGTAACATGGAGACACCAGTGTTTGTTATTAGGAATGGACCATTCTTCTATTATCTATACTCCATTTATTTTAGTAGTTGTTTGTGATCTAGTATCTTTCAAATTTAGGTTCTATTATCTGTGAAGTTCTAGTTCTATTACTATTTATGATTTATTATCTTTTTTGTTTCTAACTTGAAAGGAAGATGTAAATTCCACTCCTAATTAATTACACCATGACAGTTGATTATGATTTATTATCTTTCAAGTCCAAAAATCCCAAGTATGCAATGAAGATTGATGTTAACATGTGTGAAATGTTTCACATTTATTTTAATGTTGTAGAGCTATGTATGGCCATAATAGAGATTGATATTAATATTGATATCATCTATTTAGATGTATATAACCTACAATTCGACCCAACTCTCTACTTACATGCAACCCAACCCCTTAGTTAGGTTGGGTCACATTGCAGGTCAAGGGTTGAAAAAAAAAAAATCATGAGCTAACCCGTAACTCGTTAGGCCCAAACAAATTAGGTAATAGATTGACCTTCAATTGTAACATCTACAATTTCATTGCCTTCTTAGTTGTGCAATTTGCTAAATTAACTGGAGGCACGTGTAAGTGACGCCTAGTTCTTGCACGGATTGGCAATGCATACTCTTAGCACATAGCATTGGTGCGTATTGATGGTACAATACCTTATGCTAGTTTTCAATAATCTAGTAGTTTGTTGTTGCATTTGGTGTTGTAATTTGACTTGAATGATGTTACCTTGATGTTTTGAGGGTGAGTTGATGTTTAAATCCTTATAGAGATTTATGATGAATAATTTTGGATTATTATTGGAGATTTATGTGAGCTTGGATGTGCACTTGATTAATTAGTCTCCACTTGCATAAGCCATTTGATTAAGGATAAGTGATCATGTGAATTAAGATTTTTTGTGCATGGATGCACTCTTGCACGTGGCTTGCTTGAGGATGGTGTGTGTGCAAATGTAGAGTTGGTGTTGCCAAGTGCATTTTGTGTTTGTGCAAGTGATTATAGGTGTAATGGCTCGTGTTGGCATGCATGTAAACTTTGTATTCATTGTAGTGTGCATCCTGTGGCTCACAACTATTTAAGGGGGTGGCATGCTCTTTTCCCTTCACTCCTTTTTTTTTCTTCTAGCATACGAGTGGAGAGTGAGAGAGGGTGTGGGCATTGAGAGGAGAAGAGTGCCTGAGCATCTTCCTCCTTGGCTAAGAGCGTGAGAGTGTGAGGGCGGAGTTCCTGGTCGAGTTGTGATTGTGCTCGTGGGAAGGGGGAACATCAAACGATGCTTCTCTACCATGCCCGTGAGCCACAGAGGTGAGTTCTAGCTCAACAATGGTTGGATCCACCTTCCTCTCTTCTTGCATGTTGATTTTTGAGTTTGATCCATTGCTTGCATGATAATTCTGAGTTGTTCCCTACTTTGGGTTGCTACGGGGAAAGTTGCAGTGTGTCCGTGGGGAAGGGAGGAGAACTCCGATCGCTGTTCATGTGTGAGCAAACTCATGGAGGTGTGTTTTGGGTTTGTTGGGCTCTCTTTTGCCTCCTCTACATGCACGAGTATGAGGTTGATCTTTGAGTTTGGGTTCTTGCTAAGTGTTAGGGTAGGATCATGCGTGCTTTAGAGTCCAAAGTAGGTGGCCAAGACATGGAAGGTCCAAGGCCGTGGTCTCGTCTAAGGTGTCATGGAGGTGATGAGAAGTGGATACATGTGTAGGGATGGGCCATACCTCGCATTTAAGGGTGAGCACCCTTATGCGAGTGTCGAGAACCCATCATCAGAAGGAGAAGAAACAAAGGATGCAAACGAGGAGAACTCCAATGAAATGCAAAGAATTCGACAGTAATGAGCTATGTAGAGTGAGAAAGAAGATGATTACACTAGCTCATCGGTTGTTTACCAGTGTTGGAGCTTAGAATGTCCCTCCTGACGTTGGTGGCTTGTGCGACGGTCCTCTCCAAGTTGTGACTACTTTGGATGTGTCAACCAGGGATGCATGGGTCTCTCGACAGCTCATGGGTCTCTCCCTCACTCAAGTATGCTCAAAGGGATGCAAATGGTAGCAAGGAGGAAGGTTGGATGCTTGGCTATGTGGTGTTAGTGGGGTTGTGCTTGCTAGAAATGCAAGGGTGTTGGATGGTGCAAAAGTACTAGGGGAAGTGCCAAGCGAGCAAGAGAGATGTCAAGAGAGCTCTACGTTGGTGGTGAAGGTTGTTTTATAAAGGCTCTGGTTACATGAGGACAGTTGGATTTTATCAATTTTTTAAACTCTTGGCTATGATTTATTGCAAGGGATCGAATTGGGGTTTAATGGTTAGGTGGGGTATGATGGACAAGACACGTCAAGGAATATCCCAAAATCTGTAACAACCAATGGGAGGCTCAAAATTGCATGCCCAAAGGTGATTGATTAAATCCTTATGCAATAGAAACTAGCTCAGGGCACTGCATCAACATTGTGCACTAAGAAAATGCGCCAATGCCTTGCACCAGAGACACGTGTCTGGCACATGCATCTTCTTTTCATGCCAATGGGTCACACTTGTCCTATTTCTAGGCCCATTGTTTGGATCTTGGGCTCATTACTTGAATGCGTGTACCATAGGCTTGCTTTAGGTGCTTAGGGTTTGTGGTTTTGGATGGGTCAAAGGTGTTGGGTAAGTTTGTTACAACTATAACAAGTTCTTTTGAAGGAGTCTGTCAATGAGTGACTATGAAACTAAGGTATCTACAGATGCTCTTCCCTGAGCGAGATCAAAAGAAGCGAGATCGATATTTAAGGTTAACAAGACACCCCACCTGAGGCCTGTGGGAGGGTACTATTGCTATTGGCTTTGAATCATTTATTCAGAGGATGCTCCAACAACCATGACTCGTTGCCCCTATGAATGCTGATGCTATGCAATGCGATGTAGTGCCAGTTATTGAGCATGAAGCTAATGTAAGGTAAAGAAATGCTAATGCGATGCTAAGCATGTAATGTTGATATTGGAGTATGATGCTAATGTTGATGCTGGGGGTATGATGCGAATGTTGCTTAACATTGATGGTGTCACCTGGACATTTGATGGTGTCAACTAAACATTTGGCAGTGTCGACCAGATAGTTAGGCATATTAGCCCGAGGAAAGGAGCATAATACAAGCTAACAGATTAGCCAACTTGGTCGTAGCCAAGACAATTGACAATGTTACCCAAATAGTAGAGGATATCAACCCAAGGAAAGGGGCACAAGACAAGCTAATGAATAACCAATTAGGTGTAGTCGAGATAGTTGACGGTGTCACTTAGATAGTTGGAGATATGTAACGACCTAGGTTTTAGGAGTGGTGCTTTGGCCAGATAATTAAGGTGAATTCAGGCGTGTTAGGCTTTGGGGTCCCAATGCCTAAGGTAGGACACGTTCTTAGTGGTGTCTGTGTGATCATGCCAGTGACAGCCTCGTGCTTGGCGCGAAAGGCCAAATGCACGAGGACTAGGGAAGTCACGGCAAAACAATAAAAAGCAAATGATAAAAATACAGGAGTCGCCACCTAGTCTACTTGAAAACGGGAGACAAGGAAAACCTTTTAAAACATTAAAACCATGCCATAAAACCAATGGAAAAGGTCAACATGAACCAAAAAATGGGCAATGATCCCTGTTACGCACGAGGAAGGTATTAGGCACCCTCGTGCGCCCAAAAAATGGGTTTTTCATGGGTTTTTCGTTTACTTATATGAAATATTGGCTTTTCGGCCTGTCTCTGTACGCTTGAGGGCAATATGCAATGCAATTCTATATGCAAGTGGTGCCTTATGCTAAACATGGATAGAGGGACTGTAGGATGTGTCCTAATGCTCAGAAAGGTTACCACAGTTGTGGGTCAAGCACCGGTGCAAAGATATTGCACGGATATGACCACGGATCCGACAACATTGAGTGGCTAACGTCCTCACTTTGCTATATGCAAAACCTAAGCTACCATGCATAGAAATGGATGAAAACAGACTAGAGTCATCCTGATATATCCAGGAGGACACCCAAAGAAAACCAAAGGCAAAGCAAACCAGGAATCATGCTAAATACCATGCCAAAAAGCTACTGTGTGTAGTGAAAAAAGGCAAGTGCGCCTGTGTGGTGCACTAGACTGGTGCGCCACCTATATACGCTATTGATGTGTGCCAGAAAAGTGTGCCAGTGAAGTGATATAAAATCTTGCAAACATGCATAAAATCAACTGAAAATGCATCATGGACATCTAAAAGACCTGATCACATGTGAGTGAGTTTCTCCCTCTTCCACAAGGTCATAAAGGAAAGAGGAAACCCAAGAAAACATGACATGGGCCTTGTGCTCAAGGGCAATATGCCTCACACAAGACCACACAACCCTACTCTGATAAAAGCCAATGAATTCCAGCTATGCTACCTGGGTCTGGATCATAAACTGAAGCAAAAGAACTCTACACAGAGAGTCTTGAAAAGCCACCAGTTTACCAAATCTAGGTAACAAGCTAACTTCACTAGATGCAAAACTAAAACAAACAGGGCTATTATATGTTGAAATTATGCACAAATGATCATGATATATCAAAGAACAAACATCAGAAAAATCAAGGTCCAAGACAATCAAAATAACATGCAGATCATGATGCAAAAATAGCTACTTGCAACCTGTGACCAGCCTAGTGCGCTAGGATGGTGCGCCAGCCTGGTGCGCTAAGATGGTGCACCAGTTATGTGCTCCAACCTAGTGCGCCAACCTGGTGCACTCTAGATACTCTGTTTCAGACTGTGGTCTGACTTCAGAGCCTAGATCAAATGCATGCAGACAATCACTTGAAAGATTATTCATATCATTATTTCAGATGTCAGGGAACGTAATCATGTTAAGAAATCAAGACTTGAACATCCATTTCATTCTCTCTTTTCTAATCATTTTCATGAGTTCACAAGGACTGCAACTACACATGTTTTCTTCATGATGCATGAGAATATATTGTATGATTTAAATAGCAGGGAAACATGACATGAGATGCACAAGGCATGTCACAGTACAAGCAAACATCATGATTGGCAAGCATTGAGCAGATTTGCATAAAAACATCATAAACTCCAAACTAAACAACGAGAGTGCAAATAAGCATGAACACAGCAAAAGTGCAAGTAAATATCAACATAGAGCAAGTATTGACAACATGAAAACGCTATACTACATTTGCAGTGTGTGCTCTATGTAAAGTGTCATGCAGAGATTACATGGAAGTGTCAAGAGACATACCTTTGATGTACTCCTTGGTGACTCGAGGTGGCTTATCCTTGGTGCTTTGGACACAGCTAGGGATGCAAGGGAGTGCTCAGGGATGCAAGGGAGCTGTTTGCTAGGAGTGGGTGAGTTGCAAAAGTCAGAAGAAAGTTGCTTAAGGAGGGCCTTTTAAAGAGAATGAAAGGGTAACTCCTTGGGAAGCAAAAGGCCTCGAAACTCAACAGCCTTGCGTAGATTCGTGAAGAATATTCGCAAGTGAAGGTTACAAGTACAGAAGATGGAAAGCCAATAGCCAGCAGCCTGAGAAGTGGCTGTGCGCCAGCATGGTGCTCTAGATGAGTGGGCCAGCTTTGTGCGCCAAGTTGGTGCGCTAGCTTGGTGTGCCACTCTGATGCTCCACTTTGGTGCTCCCACTTAGCTACCAGACCGTAGGCTTGTGGTCGGTTTGTTCGATGATCTCGGGCTAATTAAAATGTCAAATAAGGTTCAAAAGTGGTTAAGCTTGTTGCATCCAAAGCAACATCTTCAAGAGGATTCACCTACGAGCCGACTCATAATCGGGGTGTCTACAGATGCCCCTCCCTAAGCGAGGTCGAGGGACGGAAGGGAACCGAGACCGACACTCAAGGTTGACGAGATACCCCATTATGAGGGCACGGAGAAGTGATGTTTGCTATAGGCACTAGGTCACTTATCCGGTGGATGCACCGAAAGTCATGACTTGTTGCCAAATGCAAATGCAAAGTGTAAACATGCGTGCGAATGCCGAGCCAAATGCAGAAAATGCGATGATGAGCTTAAATACTAATGCAAGAGCTGATGCTGAATGCGAAGCTAATGCTAATGATGAAGTGCTATTGCAAAAACTAAAGAAACCCTACTTGCAAAGTGGACCACTGGTAGGAACATGACAAGTTGTCGGACTCATCAGCCGAATTTTAAGGTTATCAACCTAAAGAGGCAGGATATGACAAGTCAACCAAGTCTTGTCAACTCGGTCGTCAGACAGCGTGACGGTTGTCAATCGAGTAGTTGGGGATACCAGCCCAAAGAAAAAGGGCATGACAAACATACTATTTGTCAAACAAGAAAGAGGGCCCTGTCCGCACGGACTTAGGGCAAGCAACCCAAAAGAGAAAAGGATGAATAGGACCTTGACCGCCCATTCAAAAGTCAAACAACAAAAGGATAAGGACCTTGACCACCCAGTCAAACAGCTGGATTTCGCGCCCACGAAAATCCAAGGAAAAGGAAAGGAAATGACCTTGACCGCCTAGTCAAAAGTCAAGGAAAAGGATCTCATGCCCGTGAGAATCCAAGGAAAAGTGAAAAGAAATGACCTTAATCGCCCGGTTAAAGGTTGACTCTGACCGCCCGGTCAGAAGCCAAGGAAAAGGATTTCGCACCCGCGAGAATCCAAGGGAAAAAGAAAGAGAAATGACCTTGACCGCCTGGTCAAAGGTCGACTCTGACCGCAAGGTCAGAAGCCAAGGAAAAGGATTTCGCGCCCGTGAGAATCCAAGGGAAAAAGAAAAAGAAATGACTGTGACCGCCCGGTCAAAGGTCGACTCTGACCGCCCGGTCAGAAGCCAAGGAAAAGGATTTTGTGCCCAAGAGAATCCAAAGGAAAAAGAAAAAGAAATGACCTTGACTGCTCGGTCAAAGGTCGACTCTGACTGCCCGGTCAGAAGCCAAGGAAAAGGATTTTACGCCCGCAAGAATCCAAGGGAAAAAGAAAAAGAAATGACCTTGACCTCTCGGTCAAAGGTCGAGTCTGACAACCCAGTCAAAAGCCAAGGAAAAAGGATTTCACGCCTACGAGAATTCAAGGAAAAGGAAAAAAGAAATGACCTTGACTGGCCAGTCAAAAGGTCGACTTTGACCGCCCGGTCAAAAGTCAAGGAAAAGGATCTCATGCCTGCGAGAATCCAAGGAAAAGGGAAGAGAAATGACCTTGACCGCCCGGTCAAAGGTCGACTCTGACCACCCGGTCAGAAGCCAAGGAAAAGGATTTTGCGCCTGTGAGAATCCAAGGGAAAAAGAAAAGAAATGACCTTGACCGCCCACTTTGACCGCCCGATCAGAAGCCAAGGAAAAGGATTTCGCGCCTGTGAGAATCCAAGGGAAAAAGAAAAACAAATGACCTTGACGGCCTGGTCAAAGGTCGACTGTGACCACCTGGTCAGAAGCCAAGGAAAAAGGATTTCGTGCCCGTGAGAATCTAAGAAAAAGGAAAGAGAAATGACCTTGATCGCCCGGTCAAAGGTCGACTCTGACCGCCTGGTCGAAAGCCAATGAAAAGGATTTCACACCCGCGAGATTCCGAAAAAGGAAGGGATAGAAGGATTTCATCTGCTAGGAACAAGAATCCGAAAAAAGAAAGTGATGAACCCTAGATTACCCCCCAGGAAGGAAGCTAGCTCCAACTGCGCTCTGGAGGACAACTGCAATTGTGCTCGCTGCTGGCTCTGTGGCACGAAAACCGATGTTCTTACTGAGATGCATGCAATATCCTCTGAAAGAACCTTGCTGGAGTTTCGACCACAATTGGCTTTGTTTGCGAGTTGTGCAAAAAGGTTGAGGCATATTTGTAATTTTCCGAAACTGGAGTGGCTTTATTTCAAATTGGCCTGATATGGCAAACTTCTAATGGCTGTATTGCTGCTGTGGGTTGATATTTGAAATTCTGCTGAGTGCTAGTAAATTTTTGCTCAAATGTGATTTGTCACACCCTTTGTGGGCTATTCTGCAAATTTCACAATGTCAAGGGGTTTTCTGCAGCTTACCCATTTGGTGAATTTTTTGGAGGCTGTGTGCTTATTTTCCTGACAGTTTGCCTTTTGCATTTTGCAAACTGTTGAGTGCTGAGGATAACAATGCAATTCTTGCAGCCATTCTGCACTTTAGACCTTGGAAATTAAGATACTTGCACTGCTTCTATATGGCGGGGCCCACTAGATAATTGCTAAATCATATCTACTAGGGCATCTAACCATGGTGACACCAAAATACTATTCTGATGTCCTGCAAACATTGATTGGTGCACTAATTGCTGTGGATCGTGAACATCTGTGGGTTTGAAGCATATCATCCTCGTTGTTGAATATTGCCAAGTTTGAAGTGAAATAGCACTTGTTATGTACTACGGCTAGATTCTGGAAGACCACTTTCCATATATTTCATTTCAGGCAAGCAGAGTTTACTCTCGCCTTGGAAGAAGTCCGACGAACCTTCGGGCTATTGCCATACATGCCACCAACCCGTTTCATGTGCCGTGATAGCTATGCTTCCGTGTTGCGTCAACTGACAGGCTTATCCCGAAGTGTTTGCGAGAAAAGCCTCATTTGCAAGGACAGGTCGGCTACCATGCTGCGTGGACTACTTTGACTAGATTATCAGCACCCGTCTGTCCTCAGGTAGCTTATGGCTCCACAGCTTTGTGGTACGCTTCCTTAGAGAGCTAATCTTCAGCCATGGCCAGATGACAATTGTTATTGAGGTGGCAGAAATAGCATTGGCAGTGATCACTCGCCAAATTGATCTTGCCCCCATTCTTCTGGCGGAAACTTATGTTGGCTTGGATCGGGCCCTGAAACATTCCAGGCATTTCAATGGTTGTGGCGCCTTAGTGCAAGTAAGTTAACAATGTTACCTCAATGATTTGCTGTGCCTATCTAACTATGCTCTGCTCTCCCCTGCCAGGTTTGGCTCGCTACCCATATGGGGTTGGAAGTCCTGCGCCCTCAACATTCTGTGTTTGAATCCTACAGTCGTACCATCCATTCACGCACCCTTCTAGGCGTACATGGTCTCTGCAACAGACTGCGAAATCTCACCAAGGACGCTGTAGTTTGGCGTATTCTATCCACAACTTTGAAGCCCTTCACTGACTTCTTTAATGATAGCGACATGCGACTTGTTGTCCTTCCGGGGCTAATGGACGGCGTTGAATACCATCCTGTCCGTGTTCTTCGCCAATTTTGCTTTTGCCAAGACTCGATCGAGCAAAGCCCTATGCCTGACTGCTTCAAAAGTTACATTCTTGGTTCTGACGTGACGACCTCTGAGTTGGCCCACATGACGCGTATTGGCATTCAATCTTCTGGGCTTGCCATTATTGAAGGCTCAGATTGCACAGTAGAGTATGAGGCTGAAATTCAAGAAACTTGGCCTATAAGTGAACTTCCTCCTAGTGGCACTTCCTTTACAAGAGCTGGCAGCTCAAAAAGGGCTAGAGTTGACTGAATATATTTGGTCCACATTCATTAAATGAGCAAATTTTGTACAACTGATGGGCTGTAATAAAAGACAATTTTGCTTTCATACTGTATCATTTCAAATTCTGGTCTGACTATGTCTGCCCGTATGCTCCTAATAGCACTATCCCAGTGATTCTTTTGACTTAGAATGGCAACTGTCATGTCCCTAGTCAAAGACTCTATTTCTAACCAAGGAGCAGTTAACACGCCCTTGGTTGAAACTCCCTTCTTTGCCAATATTGTAACTCAAAAAGGCAGCTGGCATGCCCCTGGTTAGAATATGGACAAATGCCTCGCAAAGTGATGCAAAAAAATGCATGATTTAAAATGCTAAATGCTAAATGATTTATAGAAGTATAAGATGGAAGTAAGATCTATGCATGATTTGTAAATGTTAGTGCCCTCAGCGTCAAGGAAGCCTTTATTGCCTGCTACAAGGAACTAGAATGTCCTCAACTCACGTGGCGCTACCTAGATCTCTAGGTTTATTTGTGGCTCTCACTTGACAACATTTTAGGATAACATGAACTCCGTGCCATACTCTTAGGACTTACACCTACTTTTTAATAATTCCTTTTTCTTTTACTCCCTTAAAGGCATGTTGAACTACACTACCCCTATTTGGAGGTAATAAACACCTAGGCTGGGGGATGGCTGCTCTCTTTCTTTTTGATGCAAAGGGGTGGCTAGTCCCTTTATAAATGTGGGTTTTGTAGGTGTATGCTTCAACTCCTCTCCAAGTTATGTGATAGGGATAAAGTTGTCTTGCATGCCTCTCTCATTGGAGCCGACTTCTATCTGCAACTTCTATCTTCTTATTTCTTTTGTGCTCTGAAGACTATATATTTTTTCTTGGCTCACACTCATTCACGACCTATCATTTTTCCTCCCTCTCAAGTTATAGGCCCCTTGGGAATTTGTACTCATGGATAATCACTCCCTCACTCCCTAGGTCACCTAGGTAGTAACATATGAGGAGGATCAAAATTCTTCCTAAGCAGGCTGGCTTTCCGAATTTCCTCATCAGGCAATGGCTATGCTTGTAACTAAAATGCAAACAAAAAGAAAATACAGTGCATATGATATGATTCATGTTATGTTTGGATGCAATAACTTGAAATACTAGCATGCGAAAAATGTAAAATTATAGAGATGCATGGTTCCCGATGCAAGGCTTGGGATTGGCTGAGGATCACTGGTAGTACTTTTTCAGGTAGGAAGCATTAACAAGCTCTGACTGCTTCCCTCGATCCATGTCCTCAAGAATGGCAGCGCCTCCTAACAGGGCTTCTTTCACAGTAAATGGTCCACGCCAGTTGGGCCTAAACTTTCCCCGGGCATCAGGTAAGTGAATGGCGCGCAGAACCAAATCACCTGGCTCAAAATTTCTGGGTCGAACTTTCTTCTGATATGCACGGGCCACTCGCTTCTAGTAGCATTGGGCATGGTGTAAGGCTTGCAATCTATGCTCGTCAATCAAGTCAAGCTGAACGTAGAGGTCTTGGATCCATTCTGCCTCATCCAACTTTATTTCCTTCAGAATCTTCAATGATGGAATCTCTACTTCAAAAGGGAGGACTGCCTCCATACCATACACAAGTGAGTACAGCGTTGCTCCTGTTGATGTCTGGACCGAGGTCCTGTAAGTCCATAGTGCATAAGGCAACTTCTCATGCCAATCTTTATGGGTCTCAGCCATCTTTTTCAAGATCTTTATTAGATTTTTATTGACTGACTTTACGACTCCATTCATCTACGGCCGGTAAGGAGAGGATCTATGATGTCTGATTTTGTAACCCTGAAGATAATCCTCAACTCTCTTTGCTATGAAGTTAGCCCCATTATCTGATATGATGGCATGTGGAACCCCATATCTGGCAATAATGTTATTCTTAATGAACTTTTCTGTAATTGCCGCTGTAACTGTTTTATATGATGCCGCCTCGACCCATTTTGTAAAATAATCAATGGCCACAAGAATGTAGCGATGCCCATTGGATGTAGCTGGATGGATGGCCCCAAAGACATCAATTCCCCAAGTGGAAAAGGGCCAAAGTGATGACATGCTATGTAACTGTTGTAGGGGAGCATGTATGAAGTTGCCATCTATTTGGCAATTATGGCATCTCCTACAAATTGGCAACAATCTATTTCCATGGTGGACCAGAAGTAACCCTGCAGCATAATTTTCTTGAGCAAGAGTACTCCATTCATGTGTGGACCGCAGGTGCCTGCATGAACCTTCAACATCAGCATATTTGCCTCCTTCTTGTCCATGCATCTAAGAAGCATTTGATTATAGGATCTCCTATATAGGTGCCCTGCCCCGAGTACATACTTAGAGGCCAGCCATATCAAGGTCTTTTTATCTGTTGGGGAAATACTAGATGGGAAGCCGCCAGACTCCAAGAAAATTTTGATATCATTATACCAGGGCAATTCAGCTGTCAGTTTTGCTTCCTAAATGTGCATGCAATGCGCTGGCTGCTTTACACAAGTGGCTGAGATATCCGTTGCCTGTGCCTCTGGGAGCGATAACCATGATGCCAGGGTAGCTAATGCACTTGCGTACGCATTCTTGGCTCGCTTCATGAAGGAAAAATTGACATTATCGAATTCATTAATTAGCTTTAGCAAATGCTCATGGTATAACACAAGCTTCTAGTCCTTTGTCTTCCAATCACCGTTGATCTGCGAAATGACCAACATTGCATCCCCATATACCTGAAGTTCTCGGACACCCTGTTCCAGTGCCACCTGTAATCCCAGTATGCATGCATCGTATTTAGCTTCATTATTAGTGCATTCAAATGTCAGCTTCCTCGCAAAGGGAATTAGATGTCTTTGCGGCGTTGCCAAAACTGTAGCGATACCTCTTCCTCTTTTATTAACCGCACCATCAAAGTCTAGACACCATTGATGCTAATCTTGAGTATTTTCTAATTCTTCATCGCCCATTGCAAATAAAATGTCTTCATCTGGGAATTGTGTTTGTAGTGGCTGGTATTCTGGCAAGGGTAGGTCGGCCAAGTGATCTGCCATTGCTTGTCCATTCATGGACTTTTGTGTGACAAATGTGATGTCATACTGCGACAACATTACTTGCCACTTAACACATCTGCCCACCAAAGCTGGCTTCTGGAATAGATACTTGATAGGATCATGTCGCCATAATAACAGGACTGGATATGCCATCATATAATGTTGAGGCGTTGAGTAGCCCATACCAAAGATAAGCAAACCTTCTCTATAGTGTTGTACTTGACCTCGCAGTCATTAAACTTCTTGCTGAGGTAATTGATGGCCCTCTCCTTACGCCCTGATTCATCATGCTGTCCTAGGACTGTGCCCATGGAATATTGTGTGGTTGAGAGATATAAAAACAGAGGCCGTCTGGGCGTGGGAGGAACTAAGACTAGAGGCTTTGCTAGAAGCTGTTTGATCTTGTCGAAGGCTGCTTGACACTCATCATTCCAGTGTGTTTGGGCATTCTTCCTCAAGAGCTTGAATATCGGTTCGCATATGGGTGTAAGCTGTGCTATGAACCGACTGATATATTGTTGCCGTCCCAACAATCCGCGAATTTTTTTTTCAATGGCAAGGGGAGGCATATCAATGATGGCTTTAGCCTTGTGGGGATCCACTTCTATTCCCCTCTAGCTGATAATGTAACCCAGAAGCTTTCCAGAAGATACCCCAAATACACATTTGTTGGGGTTGTGGCGAAGCTTATACTTCCTCAAGCGGTCAAACAGCTTCCTTAAACAAAAGAGGTGATCCTCGGGCTTTTTAGACTTGGCAATCATGTCATCCATGTATACTTCAACTTCCTGGTGCATAAAATCGTGGAATAACGCTGTCATGGCCCTCTGGTATGTTGCGCCTGCATTCTTCAGCCCGAATGGCATTACTCTGTAGTAGAAGACTCCCCATGGGGTAATGAAAGACGTCTTCTCAATGTCTTCTTCGGCCATTCTAATCTAGTTATATCCTGAAAATCCATCCATAAATGACAACATTTTATGCCCTGTTGTATTGTCAACCAGAATATCTATGTGGGGAAGCGGAAAATCATCCTTTGGGCTCGCTTTGTTAAGGTCTCGGTAATCTATGCACATGCGAACCCGCCCGTCTTTCTTCAGCACAACCATCACATTTGCGAGCCACTCAGGATAAAGAACGACCTTGAGGAAATTGACTTTATATTGTTTCATGATTTCCTCCTTAAGTTTCAATAGCCACTGAGGTCGCCATCTGTGAAGCTTCTACTTGACTAGCTTTGAATTTGGTTTTAGTGGTAATGTGTGCACTACCACCTCAATGTCTAAACCAACCATGTCATCATAGCTCCATGCAAAGACATCTACATATTCTTTTAAGAAAGCTATAAATTTTGCCTTTGTTTGTGGTGACAATTTGGCATTGATACGCGTTTCTCTAACATCTTCAGTCGTGCCTATATTGACAAGCTCCGTCTCTTCCTCCACATGTAGATTTGGGTCTTCCGGGTCATTATCATGAAACTGAAATTGTGATGACGCATTAACATCATTATCTGCACTATCTGCTTCACTGACTTCATCTTCCTCTCCATAGGCAATAAGCTCCGACAGAATTTCTTGCTCAAAGGTCAGATCTGTGATGTCAACCGAGAGGATTTCTTCTAATTCTGCACCCTGATGGCGCTTTATGACAGTCATAGTGACTTTCGTATTCTTATAACGGCACTGTGCGACCTCTTCTGTTTGACTGTTTAGGATACCTGAGGACCTGGGAATCCCTGCCTCTGAAGTTGATGCCTCTTGATTCACATTTTTTGATTTTTCAATTTTTTTTGGGTTTTTTTTTTATTTTTTGATTTTTGTGTATTTTCTCTACTATTTACAAAGGATTTTGCATGCTAGCGGCTGTCCTGCTGTAAATTGGTGAGACTACTGCCGCCTGTCCTACCTGTGCTTAACTCAGGTTGTTTTTTTTTTTTTGACCCTCACCCTCAAGGTGAGGTCTAAATTGCCAATACCAACTAGACCCACCTCCTGGCTGACAGGAGATTAACTCCATTGGTCTAGCATACTTCTTCTCTGTCTCATGAAGGACCATGGTTGAAGCCTGGTCCTAGGGTGTTACTGGTGATTCCAGTGGTGGCGAAATGACTGCCTTCCCTTTCCTAACTCGATCATGCTCCGCCAAGTCTTCTGCAAGCACATCCAGCTGTTCTTGGAATAAAACGTTCAGATCTCCAATTACATCATCCTCCAGGCCACTCCCTGAGTCTGCCTTCTAGACTGAATCTTCCAACACTACTGCCTGATTAACTGCTGACTGCTCTGACACCAAAAATGCTGAATACTTCTGTAACTGCTCGCTGATCTGCTCAAGGCCTTGCTCTGTCTCTAGCTGGCCATTTTCTATATATGGCTCTTCCGGATAAACCCAAACTGACGGTTGTGACATTGATACTGTATACGAGCTTTGATTTGGATCCAAGATGCCTGCACTGGTGAAGTTAGCTAAATTGCATGGAATGAACATCTTGGGGGACTTACCAAAGCGCGACAATCTCTTCTTGTGACACTGACGTTCGTATCCCAATCCTTCGCGCTCTATCGATTCTTCCGCCTCGATCAGCTCGGCGATTCCTTGGCCGTAACGCCCAAGGAGTGTTCCTTTCTCATATTCTCATTTTCGACACAAATTGTCAACCATTAAACAGGGATCACCACAAGTGGCCAAGTGGCTGACGCGCTCAAGGGGAGGAATGAAAATAATCGGCTCAAACCAGTTAACTCGATACAGAACATCGGAAGATTTAGACTCGAAGTGGACAGTTAGGGGGGCTACAGCTGAGACTGACTCAATCTTCTCTAGATCCTCTGCCAAGACAACAACAACATTGTCATCCCAGCAGAACATAATCATACGATGGAGGGTTGAGGGAATAACTTGATGCTTGTGAAGCCAAGGGCGTCCAAGCAAAAGATTGAAAGAAGGTTAAATATCTATAACATAGAACTCTACGTCGAAGCGAGCATGGCCAATGGTCAAAGGAATGATTAAAATCCCAAGTGCATCATTATGCGTATTATTGAATGCCGTCATCCCTTTCATGGCTGGTATTATGTCCTCGGACTTGAATCCGATTGCACTTGCCGTACGCAAGTGGCAAACATTTAAGCCTGCTCCATTGTCTACCAATGTGAGTGGGATGCGAAAGCTCTGATATTGCGCGGTGATGAACAAGGGGGAATTATGGTTGGTTCCTGATGGTGGTAACTCCTGGCTTGAGAAGGAGATAACTTGTGGCGCTGCTATCATTCCTACCATGTTCTCTAGGGTAGCTGGCTCTATGGTTGGGGACACATGGGCAGCTTGGAAGACTTTAAGGAAGGCCTCCCTGTGCTTTGCTGAAGTGTGGATTAGGTCCCAAATAGAAATATCAGCTTTGACTTTCTTAAGTTGAGCAGTTATGTCAGTTGTAGGTTGGTTGCTGGTGGTGGGAACAGGTGGTGCTATTCTTGGCATGGAAGGTTGTGGGGAGTGTGCCTGCAATTGGATAGGAACTGGTGCTACGGGTGCTGGTGGTCTAGATGATTGGGCTTGCAACTGGATGGAGCTCGGTATTGGAGAATTAGGCCTGGGTGTTGGGGGCTTGTATACTCTACCCGATCGTGTCACTTCTGCACACATTTCTGCAGCATAATTGTACGGAACACGATGCGTGTCGTGGGTAAGAGTAACGACAACTGGGGGGCAGGCAACTAACTGTACAGGCGTGGTTGGAGGATACTGATAAGTCTGAGGATACTGGTAAGTCTACGGGGTTGGTGGCTGAATCTACCCAGACTGGGGCCAGGCTTGCAAACAAATTGGTGCTGGTGGCTGGGAGTATATGATAGACAATGCCACAGTGTACTCTGACTCGACATTTGGGCGGATCATACTAACACACTCCTCGAAACCACCGAGGAAAGAACGATATAGTTGGTGGGGAAAAGGGGACGATACATCAAGAATCAAATCAGTTGGAAGAATAGGAGATGAGATAGACTCAGAAGAAAAAACAGAATTGACTCTTGAGGAACCTGAAGCTCCCGAGGTTGGATGTTGTGGCAAAGGCTGGCTAACTATACTAGGATGTGTTGGTGGTGCTTGTGCGACTGCTGATGCAGGCGCCAGGCCTGCCGCCTGTGTGCTAATCACAATGACCTTTTGGTCAATCAAATCCTAGATAGCGTCCCTGAGTGTAAGGCAATTGTCCGTCGAGTGGCATGCGACTCGATGGAAATTGCAGAACGCATTCGTATTGTACCAGGCAGGAAGCGAATTAGGTGGTGGGTGTATCTCAAGCAACCTCAAGAGGGATGCCACTTTAGGGAACACCATGCTCAACGGCTCCACTAATGGGGTATAGTGGCGTCTGTCACGGTGTTGTCGCTTCGGTTGTGGATATGCCAATGGTGGGCGCATCGTGGCCAGTGGGGCAGGGTAAACTGGTGTGGCAGTGGGGGTAATGTGCGATGCATGAGGCGCCCTAGGTGTAGGCATGGGTGCATAAACTACTTGGCACTGAGGGTGCAGATGAACATTCACCGGTGCAGCAGGGGATCTAATATAGGAGACTGTATTCTTGGAGGGATCTCGCCTCTTGAGTGGATTGGCATTGTGGTTGTTGTTGTTGTTGTTGTTGCTGCTGTTGCTAGCACCACTATGTGAGGAAGTGGCTTGTTTGGCAAATGCTGCGAGCGCTGGAAAACTGCCGTCGCGTAGTGAACTCTCAACACGGGCGCCCGCCCGAAGCAATGCAGAAAAAGTGGTGACTGGTTGAATGTTGAGCAGAGCCCTGACTGCTGGCTGTGCTCCTCGGATCACAATCTCAATAGACTCCTCGTCGGAGGGCCTATCTTTCACCTGTGAAGCCAAGGACCGCCAACGTCCAACATACTCCCCAAATGTTTCTTAGGGCCTCTGCTTGATTGCGACTAAGTCCTCCTGCTTTGGGACTAGGTCGAGATTAAAGGAATACTATTCGAGGAACACCTGCATGAGGTTGTCCCAAGTCCTGATGGTGGCCATGTTGAGGGAAGTGAACCACTTCAATGCGGGCCCCTTAAGACTCTTCTGGAACAAGCGGATTAACAACCTTTCGTCAGCTTGGAGTTGGGCGAGGTTTTCGCAATAGGCTTTGAGATGGGAAATTGGGCTACCCCTACCATTGTATTTTTTGAACTCTAGGATTTGAAAGTTTGGTGGGAGAGTCGCCTCTGGAAAATAATAGAGGTCCCAGAACTGGTAGGACTGGCGATCCTCGCCTTGCACTTGTCAGATTGTGCGCTCCAAATCATTCACCCTCGTAAGGAGAGCGTCTGGAGCTACTACAGTCATGGATTGTGCAGCCGTGGCAGGTGCCACGTACACTGTATGAGTCGCCTTTAAGGGCTCTTCCGGATCCACCATTCCGCCGTCTGGTGCTACGGTACGATGGCAGTGTACCCGTGCATGGGTGCTGTGTGCTGTGGGACAAAAGATGAACCCTGTGTCTGGTACATGGGTGAGGACAAGGCAGGAGGTGGTGCTACAGGTGGTGCAGAATGCGGGAGCAAGAGCTGTTGGATCGGAATGGCCCCTGGTACTATGCTCACGACGGGCTGTGCTCCCACCAGCCTGGAAGGCTGGCCACTAGATAATGAAGATGCATGCTATGGTGGGTGTTGTGGCGGTGTTGCAAAAGGCAATGTTGACACCCCTATCGCCGAGGAGACAAGGGATGGCGACAACTATGGGGGTAGTGCAGTGGGTGCAATATGTAGTCTTAGTGCCGGTTGCAGAGGCAACTCGGGAGCCGGAAAGGAAAAACCTGAAAAGGGCTGGAGCACTAGTGCCAATCCCTACAACTGCGAGGCGAGGGCCGACATTTGTTGCAGTTGCCCGATCACGGGATGATCACTAGTAGCTCCAAAGGATGGAGGCAAAGCAGGGACAGAGGAGTCAGGAAGCTGAGACCCCAACTGTCCAAACTAGGGAGAGGCTACTACAGAGACAACTACAGTCAGAGGGGGGTTGGTAAACACATAGCCCTGAGGAGGAGCAGCAAAAGAACCTTGCGGAAGGGTCATGGGAACAGGCTCAACTGTTGAGGCCCCAAAAGCAGCAGAAGACCAAACCGGTGGCCCCGAAGGCAAGGTAGCCGTTGGGACGTGGTACTAGGATGGCGAAGGTCCTCCGGATGCTAAGGCAAAAGTGGAGGCAGCAGTGATAACAGGGACAGAGACGAAGGAAGGGTATGCTGAAACAGGGACCTCCTCCAAGACAACAGAGGAAAGGGGCTTGCTGGTTTGCTAGGCCATAGCGGATCACGAGCAGGTACAGATTGGACTACGGCTGAAAACAAGAGGATGGATCCTAGGACGAGCTATCATCAAAGGTGACAGATAACTCGGGAGATGCGATCGAAAATCGTGTCGCGTCGGGGTGTTAGCGGAAGGAAAACCTCGAGCTCTAGTTAAGGAACTCGCACTCTAATAGGTTTTATGATACAAAAACAAAGAAACGAGTTAGAAAAGATGTAGTGCTTACGATGGTATGAGAAGCAAATGCATGAATGCTTCTAGCATGCGCTCTCTCACAATCTAGGGGTGTCCTACCAAGCCATCTACTCCAGGTTCACACAAGGGTAAATGGGTCTTCGACTCAATGTTAGAAAGTAAAGGTTCCCGTTCTAAATCCTAGCCAAAGCTTAGGAATTAAACGGGTGGTGCGTTCAGGGCCTCGTCCTCTGCCAAAGCAGTAGGCTGTACCCTCTACTAACACCAACACGACCCCGGACAAGGGGGGACATACTGATATCTCATCCCACGCCAAAGCCATAGAATGAGAAAATCGGGAAATTTCCTTCACAAACTATATAGGTGGAGATGAGAAGATGCATGTCCTATATGATGAATGCAAAATATGCTTTAAGTCTTTTACTTGCAAATTAATTAAACCATGGGGGCAAGTTTGCAATTTGTCACTAGTTTGTGTCCTATTTATTAATTTTGGTTTTTATGTTTTTATTAACCAAAAAGGGAGAGAAAACATGTCTCTAATCTCCTAAACATGGCATATACAAAAAGGGAAGAAAACATGCAAAGCAACCATTAATTAACAAATAAAAGCATGTGCATGTTATGTGCAAAAGTGGTGGCATAGCAAATGTGTAAAAGAAAACACCCATTATACAAAAGGCATGCATGTAAGAAAGACATAGCTTATTAAAAAGCGACAACCAAAGCAAAGCATGGGGAACAAGCAAATAAGGAGAAAAGCCAAAGTGAACAAAAAACCCAAAACAAAAGCTGGGATCTGGTTTTCCCCAGCGGAGTCACCAGTTCTTGTAACCATGCCAGCGACAGCCTCGTGCTTGGCGCGAAAGGCCAAATGTGCGAGGACCAACGAAGTCACGACAAAACAATAAAAAGCAAATGATAAAAATGCAAGAGTCGCCACCTAGTTTACTTGAAAACGGGAGACAAGGAAAACCGTTTTAAAACATTAAAACCATGCCATAAAACCAATCGAAAAGGTCAACATGAACCAAAAAATGCGCAAGGATCCCTGTTACGCACGAGGAAGGTATTAGGCACCCTCGTGCGCTCGAAAAATGGGTCTTTCATGGGTTTTTCGTTTACTTATATGAAATGTTGGCATTTCGGCCTGTGTTTGTACGTCCGAGGGCGATATGCAATGCAACTCTATATGCAAGTGGTGCCTTATGCTTAACATGGATAGAGGGACTGTAAGAAGTATCCTAATGCTCAGAAAGGTTACCTAAGTTGTGGGTCAAGCACCGGTGCAAAGATATTGTACGGATATGACCACGGATCCAACAACATCGAGTGGCTAACATCTTCACTTTACTATATGCAAAACCTAAGCTACCATGCATAGAAATGGATGAAAACAGACTGGAGTCATCCTGACATGTCCAGGAGGACACCCCAAGAAAGCCAAAGGCAAAGCAAACCAAGAATCATGCTAAATACCATGCCAAAAAGCTACTGTGTGTAGTGGAAAAAGGCAGGTGCGCTAGACTAGTGCGCCACCTATGTGCGCTACTGATGTTTGCTAGAAAAGTGTGCCAGTGAAGTGATATAAAATCTTGCAAACATGCATAAAATCATCTAAAAATGCATCATGGACATCTAAAAGACCTAATCACATGTGAGTGAGTTTCCCCCTTTTCCACATGGTCATAAAGGAAAGAGGAAACCCAAGAAAACATGACATGGGCGTTGTGCTCAAGGGCAGGCAATATGCCTCACACAAGACCACACAACCCTACTCTGATAAAAGCCAATGAATCCTAGCTATGCTACTTTGGTCTGGATCATAAACTGAAGCAAAAGAACTCTACACAGAGAGTCTTGAAAAGCCACCAGTTCACCAACTCCAAGTAACAGGCTAACTTCACTAAATGCAAAACTAAAACAAATAGGGCTATTATATGTTGAAATTATGCACAAATGATCATGATATATCAGAGAACAAACATTAGAAAGATCAAGGTCCAAGGCAATCAAAATAACATGCAGATCATGATGCAAACTTGGCTGATTGCACCCTGTGACCAGCCTGGTGCGCCAACCTGGTGCGCCAAGATGGTGCGCCAGTTATGTGCTCCAACCTGGTGCGCCAGACTGGTGCACTCTAGATACTCTGTTTCAGACTGTGGTCTGACTTCAGAGCCTGGATCAAATGCATGCAGACAATCACTTGAAAGATTATTCATATCATTATTTCAGATGTCAGGGAACGTAATCATGTTAAGAAATCAAGACTTGAGCATCCATTTCATTCTCTCTTTTCTAATCATTTTCATGAGTTCACAAGGACTGCAACTACACATGTTTTCTTCATGATGCATGAGAATATATTGTATGATTTAAATAGCGGGGAAACATGACATGAGATGCACAAGGCACGTCACAGTACAAGCAAACATCATGATTGGCAAGCATTGAGCAGATTTGCATAAAAACATCATAAACTCCAAACTAAACAACGAGAGTGCAAATAAGCATGAACACAGCAAAAGTGCAAGTAAATATCAACATAACGAGAGCAAGTATTGACAACATGAAAACGCTATACTACATTTGCAGTGTGTGCTCTATGTAAAGTGTCATGCAGAGATTACATGAAAGTGTCAAGAGACATACCTTTGATGTACTCCTTGGTGACTCGAGGTGGCTTATCCTTGGTGCTTTGGACACAGCTAGGGATGCTCAGGGATGCAAGGGAGTGCTCAGGAATGCAAGGGAGCTGGTTGCTAAGACTGGGTGAGTTGCAAAAGTCAGAAGAAAGTTGCTTAAGGAGGGCCTTTTAAATAGAATGAAAGGGTAACTCTTTGGGATGCAAAAGGCCTCGAAACTCAACAGCCTTGCGTAGATTCATGAAGAATATTCGCAAGTGAAGGTTACAAGCACAGAAGATGGAAAGCCAACAGCCAGTAGCCTGAGAAGTGGCTGTGCGCCAGCATGGTACGCTAGATGAGTGCGCCAGCTTTGTGCGCCAAGTTGGTGCGCCACTCTGATGCTCCACTTTGGTGCTTCCACCTAGTTGCCAGACCGTAGGCTTGTGGTCGGTTTGTGTGATGATCTAGGGCTAATTAAAATGTCAAATAAGGTTCAAAAGTGGTTAAGTTTGCCGCATCCAAAGCAACATCTTCAGGAGGATTCACCTACGAGCCGCCTCAAAATCAGGGTATCTACTGTCTGACGCTTGGATTGTGGGTTTCTGGCCTTTTGGCATAGTGTGATTTAGGTGTTGTGCTGGCCCTCTTAGGTGTTTTGTGGTATTCCTTGGGCTATGGAGGTTTAGTGGTGGGTCCCTGGTGGCATGAGTCATGTAGACGTGGAAGGTTGCATGGTTTGATTTCGTGCTTGCGGCTTCCTTCCTTTCTTTCCCCTCTTTCTCTTTCTTTCCATTCTTTCTTTCCCTTCCCCGGGCGCCACGCCCACCTCTTCTTCTTCTTCTTCTTTTCCTCTCGCGCGTGGGAGAGGGAGAGTAAAGAGAGAGGGGAGGCAGGAGGGAGAGAGGGATTGTGAGAGAGAGCGGGAGATGGTGGGGAGGAGGAGGTTGTAGCCGCTGTCGTGTTGCCGTCGTCGCGTGGAGGAGATGAGCAGCTCGTGGCTGGAGGAGGAGCGTCGCCATTCATCTCGCGTCGCCGCGTCTTCGGTGGAGGTACGCACCCCGTAGATTTTATTTTGATTCCAATTTGTACCACAGGTGCATGTTAGTGTGCTAGTAATTGTAGTAAATTTTATAGAATTTATTGTGCATTTGTGGGCCATTTATGGTCGTATTTATGGTTGGGGGGAATAGTGTCCCCTTTGTGTTTTCTGTGGTTTTCTCGAGATCCGCTTGATGGATCTCGGTGTTGTTTGTCTGGTTGGAAGATCTCATTTTGATATATTGTTTGCATGGTTTGGATTGGTGGTTTGCAGGATTGGGCTTTGGGTCCCATTTTGGGTTGCCTTGCAGTCGCCTGTTTCAGTATGTCGAATTATTTCGGTATGCCGTTTTTATTGCAGATTGTCCCCTTGATTTTTAGTTCAGTCGACCGAACATTTTCGGTCTGCCGAATCAGGGGTTTTCGGTCGACTGAACGTTTTCGGCTTGCCGAATCAGGGGTTTTCGGTCGATCGATCCATTTTGGTCTGCCGATTTAGTCCCTGATCCTGCATTAAGTTATCTTATGTTTTGATTAATATATATATATATATATGTGTGTGTGTGTGTGTGTATGTATATATTTATCTTAAGGGGAGTAAACATAATGGCATAAATGATTAGGATAATCATTAGAATGGTCTAGGGTTTGCCTAAAAATGAATTTGCAAGATTTCACCTAGGGTATGGGTAGAATAAAAGATGAAATGATTTAGAAATAGTAGATTCTTTCCCCAGATGGTTTAAAGTGGACTTTAGGGATAATGACAGTGTCCCTAGGTCTAAGATTTGTGTGGTTTTATGTGCGGTGCACTGAATGGAGTATTCAGTGGCACTATTTCGGGTGTCTGAGCCGATCTGGTTCTGCTCCCGAGGGACACGAGCCAGTAGGTGTCTTACACTTGGCGCCAGAGCGTGTGAGTTCTGGTTGTGTTTGCTTTGCTGTTGGTGTTTTCTTGGGTTGTGGTTGTGGGTTGAGCGTAGTGCTCGCAAACCCAGACGCTCCCAAGGTACTTTTGCCTGGGCCTGACAGGAGAGTTGACAAGGCTGTGTTTTGTTTGTGGTTTCTCGGCCTTTGGTTTCCGTGCTGTTGTTGGGCACAATATTGCTTGAGTTTTAAAGGATATTTAATGGTTTTTGAAAAGGGTTTTCCCAAAAGAGAGTTTTGGAAAGAGAAAAGTACAGATTTGGAAATGGATTTAGAAAGAGTTTTCCGATGCTTTCTGTGTGCATTGGGGACCAACAGACTGAGGCGAGTGTTCGTCGTGGCTTGGAGGTATGACACTCCTTGACTGTCGTTCGCGGGGCCAAGGTTGTGGTCCGCGGGTTGAGGTGTTTCGTGGTATGACGGGGAGGTATGGTACTCCTGCTGTCGCTGTGAGCACTGTTGCTTGGGTGTGGAGGTATGAGATTCCTTCCTAAGCACCATGTGGATGGTGCCGTGAGGAGGCGTACCCTGTGGTGGCCAGTGCGGGTGGGACGCGTGCCCCGTAGCTGGTAGCGTCCTGAGAGACAAGACTACCTTCCAAAGGAGGGGTTGGCGTTGTTGAGGGTTCTCCAGGTGGGAGAATCACGGGACGGTGATTGCTCTTGCACAGGGTGGCTTCACCGTGGTAGTGCAGGCACTGTGGTCGCTCCTTAGTGGACTACTTGTGGCCAGTGTTGTCTGCTTGGCGCCGGGCAGTTTGACACACTGTTTGTGCGGAGTCATGGTTTGGAAAATCAGGCTCTGGGCCTTAAGGAGGCTATGGTTTTGGCGTCTGTTGTGGCATAGAGTTTGGGAGTAGTGGCTCCGTTGTTGTGGGAGCAGAGGCTCCGTGGCGTGGTGTGTGCTTGGGTCCAAAGGGGACCATGTTGTGCAGAGTAGAGTCTCTGTAGTTGTGCTTTTGGTGTTGTTTTGGGCTTGAGATGGCAAAAGTAGCTTTCTCGGGCATGCATAAAAGGTTTTAAAAAGTGCATGCATGGTTTTGCAAACGAAAAGAAAAGAAATGGTATTTAAGGCATGGTTTTGTGATTTTATGGCCTGCTGGGCAGTGGTAGACTGCCTGGTTTGGTGTGTGGCATCAGAGAGGGATGCTAGTGCTTGTGTGTTGGGCGTCGGTGGATTGCCCTTTTGGTTTGTCGGCACCCAGGTGTGATGCCTGTGCTTGGTTGCCCTCGGTATAGGTTGCTGAGTTGTAAGTGGGGTGTGTGCTGGGTGACCGTTGAGAGGTCACTCACGTGTGCTTTGTTTGTGTGTTTTTGGCAGGTACAGGATAGTAGTTGTTGATTGCTAGTGCATATAGTAGGAGTCACGCCACCACACATCGGGGATCCAGGTGAGTGATAGTTTAGTTTATTTTTGTAGTTTATTAGTTTTATTTCCTATTGAAAGTACTTAGCTTTAGTTCCATCATTAGTGTAATTGTTGGTTAATAATAAAGATAAAACAAATAATAAAATAAAAATTTGTCGCTAGATTTAGTGTAGCGACTTGGGGGTCGTTACAAGTTATCTTCTCAAAAAGGAATGAACTTGTCGACTAGGACACAACCAAGACAGTTCAGGGAAGCCAAGATAAACCAACGAATTCGTCGATCGAGACGTTGCCAGGATAGTTCGTAGAATCCATGACAAGCAAACTTGTCTACCGAGATGCAATCGGGAGAGTTTGTGGAGACTATGACAAAATGAACTTGTCGACAGGGATGTAGCCAAGACAGTTCACAGAAAGTGGGGTTTCCATCTGTGTGGATCAAAACATCGACAAAGGAACTAGATCTCGTTTACTTGGAATGAAGATCCAGAAAAGGTAAGCTAGACTTTGTATGTCTTGAGCGAAGTCGCAAGGAAATAGACTAGACCTCGCCCGTCTAAAGCAAAGATCTAGAAAAGGTAAGCTAGACTTTGTTTTCTTGGAGCAATGTCGCAAAGCTAAGAAACAAACTGAACTTTGTTCGCCTAGAGCAAAGATCCAGAGAGGGCAAGCTAAACTTCGTCCACCTAGAGCAAAATCTCAAAGCCAAGAAACTGACTAGGCTTTGTCTACCCAGAGTGAAGATCTAGAGAAGGCAAGCTAGATTCATCCTCCTAGAGTGAAGTCACATTGCTAAGAAACAGACTATATTTCATCCGCCTAGAGCGAGATCACAAAGCCAAGAAATAGACTATCATCCTCCCAGAGTGAAGTCGCAATGCTAAAAAACAGACTAGACTTCATCCGCCTAGAGCGAGATCACAAAGCCAAGAAATAGACTATCATCCTCCCAAAGTGAAGTCGCAATGCTAAGAAACAGACTAGACTTCATCCGGTTGAGTGAGATCACAAAGCCAAGAAATAGACTAGACTTCATCTGCCTAGAGCAAAGATCTTGAGAAGGCAAGTTAGACGTCGTCCACTCAGAGTGAAGATCTAGATAAGGCAAGCTAGACTTTATTTGCTTGGAGCAAAATCGCAAAGCGAAGAAACTGACTAGACTACATCCACCCAGAGCGAAAATCAAGAAAAGGCAAACTAGACTTCATCTGCTTGAAGCAAAGTCACAAGGAAACAGACTGGACTTCGTCCACTTGGAATGAAGATTTAAAAACGGTAATCTAGACTTCGTTCACCCGAAGCAAAGTCTCAAAGGAAGAAACAAATTGGACTTCGTACGTCCAAAGTGAAGATCTAAAAAAGACAAGGTAGACTTCGTTCACCCATAGTGAAGTCGCAAGAGAAGACAAAATCAAGAGTGGGTTGGATGCCTTACCTTGTTGTAGGGGCATATCTACAAGTTTGTCGAACTAAAGGTTGTACTGAAGTCCTACCGAGTTGAAGGGGTGCTTATCCTCTTAAAAAGGGGCATGTTATGGCTTCACTAAGTTAAGGGGCAATGTGTGTTTCTACCAAGAGGGAAACAGTTTGTCAACGTCGTTGAATATTCAAGGGTATATTTGTAGCTTTCTGGCTAAACGAGGGCATTTTCGCAATTATGCAAAGTGTTAAGGGCATATTGCTATTTTCCTGGCTAAGTGGCACTTGGCGGTTCTACCTAATTGGGGCATATTGCGATCATGTCACGTTTGAGTGGTACATCACAATTCAGTTGAACGTTTCTGTAAAGTTGAGGGGGGTTGTTGTAATTTCACTAGGATAAGTGTATTTTGTAATCATGCAAAGTTGTGCACAACCTGCAGTTTCATGGGAACTGAGGGGCATTGTATTTTGTTGCTTAACTGAGGAGTGCTCAGGTGGGGCTACCAAGCTAAGGGGCATTCTGCTATCAAGCTAAGGGCATATCTGCAATTGTGTCAAATGTTGAAGGGGCATTTCACAAATTTGCCATTTTCAGTGAGCTTTTGGCAATTCTACTAGGCGTAGGGGCATATAGCAAATTTGCCAAGCAGAGGGCATGATGTAATTTTGCCAATATTGAGGGGCAAATAGTAATTTTGCCAAATATTTTGCATTTTGACCTTGATGCCTTAAACTTTGTTGCAGGTGAAAACTGTCACTCTAGGAATGTTGGTGGTGTTTCAAATGATGGGCCCCACCAAATCAGAGTAAAAAAACCACTAACTGTTTGTATTCTCTTTTCTCTTTTCAAATTTTCTTTTGGTATTTTTTCTTTGTCCTTTTAAACACCTTGCATGCCTTCTCATTTTCCCACCTATGCCTCCTCTTTCTTCTTCTCCTTCTTCATCGATAGCTAGGGTAAGGGTATCTTCGGCGGGTAGTGGCGGCGTGCGACGATTGTGGGGCTCATGGAGGTGTGGTGATGGTGTGCGACATGGTTTCCTAGCACTCTTCTCCATGGTAAGTCATTCCTCTTTCCCCTTTCCCCATTCGCCATTTCCATTTGTGCTTCTCCTTGGTTGCCACTTTTTTTGGCATCGGTGCACTGAGGGCGATGATGGTGCCTCTAGTGATGGCTTTAGTGGGTTTTCGAGCACAGCAGTTGTAGGCTAGGTGTGCGGGGTTGTGGTTTTGGATGAGGTCATGGGTGAGGGCCAACGGCTATGGGTGCAAGGGCGAAGTTTGGCAATGGAGAGGGGGGCTTGGATTGGTGGGTTGGTGATCATGAGTTTGGGTGTTGATGGTCGGGGGGTGCACTGGTGATAGGTGCTGTGGCCGTGGGTTTGGGTGTTGATAGCCAGTTGGTGCACTAGACAGTTGAGATTGATGTCTGTGGGTCAGGTTTTGATGGTTGTGGGTTGCACTAGACAGTCGGGATTGACAACTGTGCATCAGGTTTTGATGTCTTTGGATTGTGAAGGGGTTGATGGGGTCTGGTTTGCCAAAACAGGGGCCACAAGTCATCGTCACCCTCTTCACTAACCTTCTCGTATGCTGAAACCCAAAATGCATGAAACTCCCCTCTATCCTGCCCTTGATTTACCATGCTTGCTTGCCTTGTACTTGCCATGTCTTGTTATGCTTGTAGTGCTTTGGAGTCTTGCATGCTTTGTTTTGCTATGCTTTTGCCAAGCTTTGTTCTTCTTTGCTGTGCTTCATGCCCTACTTGTGTGCTCTTGTTGTACTTGCACATTGTGTATATGTTTGTATTCCCAACCCGTACGCCATGCTTTTGCAGTGACAACATGTTTTGCCTTGCGGTCTCTTTATGCGCTTGCTATTGCCATGCCTGCATACTTTTGTTTTTATGCTATACTTTTGTGCTTTGTTGTCACTGTGCTCATACATGCCTAATATGCTTTGATATGCCAGATTACTGCAGTCTGATCCCATGTAGTCTGCGAAGGAGTCTTATTTGTTGAGTATGGGCACGACGAGTGACTCGAGACCATAGGTCCCCTTTAAGATATGCCTCGTCCTGCCTTAGCCTACTTTTTGCTTTGATGACACTAGATTCTTAATTTGCATTGGTATCTATAGGAATCTAGAAACTTTGACGGTCGTCTACTCGACCTAGGACACTATAGTGAGGACCTTGATTTCAGGGTAAGTTCCCTTTCTATTATTGAATGCTTTACTTGCTTGATTACTCCTGCATATCTTCTGACGCACTGCTCATTGCTTTTGTTTGTTAGGTTGGGAACTCAGGAAGGACAATGTAGTGCCATTGGACACCCATACTGCAACATTTCTGATGTTTGGCTGGTTTCCTATGCCATTTTGTTCTGCATGAGACCCCTTTCGGTGGCCTACTGAGGATTTCTACTATCCACGACCATTACCAGTATTTTCGAACACTGGTGGAGAGATGGAGGCATGAGACACACATTTCATTTCCTATTCAAGGAGATGACTATGTTGCATGAGCACTGGGCCTTACTAACCAGCCTAAGCTTTGGTGGGGAGCCAATCGTAGGCCAGACAACCTAGTGTAACGCCCCAGCGCTACACAACAACATATATACTACTCAAATAATTTATTAAATTTAAATTAACATAAAAAAGCAATTATATAATTAAAACTAACTACCTAGACCTGTGTGCGGCTAGGTGGCTCTAAAAATTTACACTAGAACAAGATTGCACTTCTAACTATGCACCTATGACAAAAATAATAAAAACCGCATGTGAGTGATATCATTGTCACCCTGTACGCTCCCCAAAACCTAAACTGACGAAAAAACCTAAGCAACTATAAAAAGTCCAAAGAAACAAAATTATTGAAAAACTGACACACGTAATTCGGAAACCATTTATAAATTACGTCTTTTCAAAATTTTCTTATAATTTCTCTTTTAAAAACTCATGCACATTTGCAAACCATTTTCATGCATTTCAGGAAGCAATTTCTTATCTAGAATCTAGTCCAAATCACAAATTATTTCCTATCTCAAATCACAACAAAACTACGATTAGAAACTAGCACAAACCACAATTCTCAATCTGAACCAAAATCAATCGTATTACCCTGGTCATAGGTGACCGATCTAGTCACAAGTAATTGGCGAGGCTCCATCTTCGTCTATACTACACTGTCGTGGTGAACCACCCGTAGGAGTTCAACTGTCCTGGCTATAGCTTCAAAGTAGCATACCACACTAGTACAAGCATAAGATGCATCCTCATGACGCCCCTAGGAATCCAAGCACCTAGAGACTTTAACCCGAAACCTGATCAGCACCAACACTAAAGATAGTTCAGGTTTACCAATACCTGGGGTCCTGTAGTACCACAACAGTCACGAGGCTCACTCCTCGGACCAACTCAACAACCACGACCTAGGATATGTCCTCGACCACATAGATGTCTCAAAACTCCTTGGCGATACGATCTTTCAGCTCACGTGGTTCCTACAAAATCTCAAAATTTTATTTTCAAAACATATGCGGCTTCCTTTTAGAAACTCTCTTTTAAAAACCATTTTTCAAAGTCGTTTACACAATTATCATTCTTAAAACCATTTTCACATTTATTTATTCATTTATCGACACATAATTACCTTTCAAGTATTTCCTACTCATTATAGGAAATCATCATCTCCTTATCCATTATCCATGTATTTTCCATGTATTTCATATGTATTTAACATTATTTTATTCTCAAAAACCATAGAAAATAGGTATTTCTATTTACTGGGCATTGTAGCCCGTGTTGGTCACTAGTGTGGCATCTCCGCACCTCCTGGGTCCATGACCTCGTCATACTCTAGACTCACACTGGATGAATCCACCTTCCAGTCACACCATATGTTTTACAGAGAAAAGCTAGAAACTCACACCATGCTGAACTTAACTAAAAATTGATGGAAAACTTCGTAAAAACATCAGTAATTCACAGTAACCTTCAGGGATCATTTCTAAACATTCAGAACAAGTGTATCCTCATTCTCATGCATCCTTTCATTAAAATCTCAATAAACTCATACAATTCTTCATCCATTAACTAAAATCTTAAAAACTCATATTAATCTCTAGGAAATCATAAAACTCAACATAAATGGGGATTTCTCATGTATTCCATGCATGCCATACTAATCTACCCATTTTAATCCATTTTTAAGCATGCTACTAAGGCAAAAAAATGGGGAACATGTACACAGTGATAATTCTGAAGATCCCTTTTTTCTGATCTGCTTCCGATGACCTCCAACGAGCTCCCTTGGCGTCCGCACTTTACTGGTGACTCGGCCACCACCTTGAACTACCAGCAGCGACGCACCGGCGATAGACCCCTCCTCTCCCTCACTTCTCAGTTCTCTCCCATCCGCTGCTCTCTCTCTCTCTCTCATTTTCTTTTCCTTCCTTTCCTCTGGTTTCCCAAGATAGGAGGCCATGGGTTTTAAACTCCAAAGCAGCATCCTAGTCAAAAGGGGGCTCGGCTCAGTGTGGCAAATAGGTGGCATGCAATGGAGGGAACGGGCGCAGAGGGAGTCAGGTGATGTTCATTGTTTTTATGATAATTTACTGTTCAGACTGTGCATTGGCAACTCACACCATTAATACTCGCTAGTCCTCTGTGCCTTGTGGACTCGCCTACTAGGTCTGCTTGGTCCTCTCGCCTCCATTACCTGCCTATACCATTCGCTTGACTCTTACTCAATAGAGCTAGAGAGAAAATGAGAACCCAAATCATAAAAACCATTCATAAATGCAGCTCAATCACCAACACACATTCCCGTAGCCACAAGGAATCAAATTCCGGAGCACAAACATTGATATCGATTATTCTTAACAAAATATACTGTCTCTATTACAACCCTGGATGTTACACCCAAACATTCTCCATGGTCCCCAAGATTCTAGGTCGAGTGTCTCCAAAGCTAACTCGGACCAACTACAGCTTCATAGTGAATTGGTTAAGGAGATGGTTTGAGATCTGGCCAAACCTAGAGCCTAACATAGACATGGCGACCTTCATTGTTTGCCACTTTGTATTGGAGTTGATTGGGTTGGTTTTTTGCGACACCTCAAGCTACTACGTCTCCTTCTCTTGGATACCCTACATCATAGATATTGAGCAACTGGATCAGTATGACTAGGGTAGAGTGGCTTAGATAACATTGTATAATGAGGGCGTCATTCATATGTGAGGTTGTACCCCTTACTCAAGTTAAGTACTACTGAAGACATTTAAGTTGTATTATTCTACTTGTGTATGCTTTACTAACTATTGATTCTTTTGCTTAATAGTACTGGGCTTCGGAGCATGTGGAGTGGGGGTACTATTTCTTTCGCCTACGCCCTGAGCTAGTTCCCCTCCCTATTAGTGGAGGCAACTGGACCACCAATTGCTTCTAGGGTTTATAGCTATAAGGTGTACTGCTATTTGCTGGATCTTTTAAGCCTCAAGGATGTAAGTCCTTTTTCCTTGTTTTCTTTTCCTTTATAGCTGCAAAGATGTCTATGCAATATCATGTTTTGATGCATGGTTTATTGTTTTGTTCCCAAGTGAAGTTGCAACCTTTTAAGGGTTTCATGGGGCTAGATTGGGTGCCCCTACTTTCTGGTCAAGTGCTTTAGAGGAGGCAAACAAAATTTTATTGCATGAAATGGTATGCCAATTACCTCTTGGGTCACGTCTGCCACTAATTCACTAACGAGTTCTGCATTCCTACTCTGTCGCCGAAGGACATGAAATCCAAGGCCACAACATGTATGTGGGTGTTGGAAGAGAACACTATTGCTATGGCTTACTGGAGTAGGTATACCATCTGGTCTATCTCCTACACCAAGTAACTAGATTAGTTTGAGTAGGCTAGGAAGCCCCATGTCTTTTGTGAAAGAGCTTCAGGTGCAGTAGCGGGGCATGTGGCATGATGTAGGCTGGGCACAACAAAAGCATGCTTTGTTACTCCATATTATGTTTTCTGTTAGCCATGTTTTATATTAATCTGCTTATATGTCTTCTACAGGACTTCAAGGATAGGTTCGCTGCCTTTTCTGATGACCTCAAAGAACAACATGTATACAAGTTTACTTCTCTTTTGCTAGCATAGTTATTTGCATTTGGTTTTGATTTTTTTCCTTTTTTTGAACAAGTGAGGCGACAACGGGCACTTCTCGAGGTAAATGTTTTAGATATTTGCTTGTTTATTCATGCGGCATCATACTAACCATCTCCTTGTTTATGCTTCAGGGTGAAATGCCTTGTACTGACTTGAACATCACGACCAATGAGGAGTATTTACTCAATCTCGAGGAGGAGGATATCTCTGATGATGATTGTTTGTGGATGGATTTTTGGGAATGTTGATGAAGGTTGTCGTTGCTCCACGTACTTCGATGGCCTTTTATTGAAATCGGTTGACAAGACGCCTTCGGGAGATATGGTGATTGTGGTTGTGTGGGTTCTCAATTCACTTGGTCGACGGTAGGGTATCGCCCAATGGCTTCCTCGTGCTTCGTAATGTTCTTCCCTTCAAAACAAATAAAAAAAGACCTAGGTTAGTTTTAAGTGTAGTAAGTGAAATAAAAAGGAATAGCAAATATCATAAATAAGCAAAACCTAATACTAACAAGGAGTTGTCTCTACATGCATATGCTATGAAAGTAATGCAAAACTATAAAAATAAAAAGGGGTAGGAAATGAAGACTCTCTGTCACCCTCGTGCACTTCTAGGGGGATTACAGAAGTAGGAGTCTGCAGACGGAGCTTCAGGATGGGTCTTGTTCTTGAGGATCGCTGATTTCCTATGAAATCGGACAGAGTGGGAGCTGGATAGTCTTCCTTGCACAACCTCTCAAAAGGATGGGGAGCACCTTAGGGTTTCTCCGACTTATGTGAAGCTCTCTCTCTCACACACAATTCTCAGGTTTTCTTTAATTCTCGTGTTCCCTCTTCATTCTCGAGCTCCGACCCTTGTAAGCGGGGGCTCAAAGGCTCTATTTATAGAGCTAAGGCATCGAATCTCAAAATTGGGCAAGAAATCTCTTTTAAAAATAAGTCACCTATAGGGTTGGCGACGAGAGGTATAAAGTCGCTGCTGTGACAAGCGACGACACTGGACATCCCATTTTTAAGCTTATGTTGAGAATCATGCCAGATAGCAATCAAATATTTCGTATTAGCTAGTTGCCACTTAAGGTGGCGACGACATGGGATTTAAAATTTTATGCTTCATGCAAAGGATCATATCAGATCGGCAAGATATATTCCACGTCAACATGTCACCGGTGCATGTAGCGCCTAGATACCAAAGAAGGAAAATTCCAAAAAATTAAGATCATAAAATATCAATCACGGATCCATTAGCCAACATTAATCAAATAAATCCCAAAAAATCATACTCGTAATAGCAAGATATTTAAAATCAATTTCCAAATCCAAGATTTACGTAAAATATTAATTAAATTTGATTTGTTTATCAAATCAATTAAAAATTACGAGAATTCTTCAATTAAAATCATGGATTGATCTAAAATATTTTGATTCGTAATTTTCCTCATTTTAGAATTTATCTTTATTTCTTTAAGCATTATTTCCAATTAAAATGTAATAATAATAGAAAATCTCATTTTAATTCTAAAATAAAGATATGATCTTAATTTATTGTTACCTCCTATTTCTATGATTTTCTTGAATTATGTAACATCCTCATATATTTATATGATATGCTATATATCTTAGGTAATTTGGAAAATGATAGAAATAATATTAATGATGGGAAAAATCATGATAAAATTTATACATGTCCCATATATTATGTTGAAGCCCATGATGACAAATCACATTGAGGAATCCATGCTAGATATTAGTCGCCTCTCTTTTAGGCGTCTATATCTAGTCGCCCGTTTTATAGGCGACACATTATGTCGCCACATAGATTGGCGACTAGTACTATTACCCTCTGAACTGGCAATAGCATGGCCTCTTTTGCAACTTCAATGTTGTCTTTTGTTTTAAACTTGAAAAGCAACTTAGAAAATCCTTAAATTATAAAAACATTCATCTAAAACTAAAACACTTAAAACTACCACCATTTTGAGTAGGATGAGAGTGTTAGCTTTGCCACAGCTTGCGACTCACACCGCAAATGCCCAAGGGATTCGAACCTACCACTAATTAGAAAGTGTCAGCTCTACCACAGTTGATGACCTTGGATTCGATGAAATCGAGAATGCTTAAAAGTTTAAGGAACAATCTGGAAAATATGTTAAAATTCCTCAAAACAGAGATTTGGGGCGCCTCAGAGGTTCTTATCCTTAGTAACTCTGGGAAATGCGAAAATGGGATATCTACAGATGCCCCTCCTTGGAGTTGATCTTGGAACAAGATTAACTTCAAGGTAAGACTGATATCCCTATTAAGCATTTCCTGGGAAAGGGAGCTTTCTATCAAGTAATTTGCCATAGGGTTTCAAAAAGAATCAATACCCATTAGTTTCGGGACATGGTTACACAGCCAAAACGATGATGAGGGTGAACAGACTTGGTTTTGGGGCATGGTCACACAGCCAAGTGGTTCGGATAATTAAGAAAACCATCATATTGAGGGCTCAGTCATGGAGAGGTCAAGCCGGGGTTATGTGTTACAACCGGTGTTGAGACCATATCAATCATGTAGAGGTGTCACCTTAACGGGGCAGAAAACTAAGATGACTGTGGGGAATTACTCGATCGCTGGTCGAAGGAAAATGTATTTTAGTGGCCCATTGTTTGAGAGATCATTCAGATTGGAATTGTAATTAGGATAGGTTGAATCTTGAATATGCTCTGGGAGGATCACAATTCTAAGGGTTTCCAACACTCATAAAGAACTTTACTCTGTCCACACTCCACTTCCGATGCATGATTCCTAAAGGCATGGATGCATGGTTCGAGCACACAAATGCAAATGCAGAGTCAACATACGATATGCAATGAATAGTCCATATGGCAGGTTAGACCGGTAGGGTACGGGTGGTCCCTAGCCATATACACATATGCAAGATGCGTGAATGCAATTCATTGTGGTCATGTGTTTTCCGTCCTTGAGTGTGACCAGTACTCTCGAGAAAGGACTGTCGTCCCACATCTCAATTTGACAGAGAACGGAGTTCTATGAGTAGAGAATCGAGTAAGGGAGTGAACCCTTCCTTTGTCAAATTGTGGCTTTGCCTCTCAGAATTATGTGTCTACGTACACGGTAGGACTCCAAAGGTGGGGAGTCCATTCTTGGCGGATTTTCTTGTAGTGTCGCGGTGGGACTTTGCCATGATGTACACGGTGGGACCTGAGGTGGCCTCACGGTATGGCTTGACATACTTGTTTAGGAATGTGGTGTGGATATCCGTCGCTGCGTCGATGGGGGCCTATATTAGTCGCCAATGTTTGTGGCATCTATAGTAGTCACCACTACCACGACGACTGGAAATAATTTCCTTATTCAGACTTGAATTCTAGCTGTCACCTTGGGACATTATATATACCATCCTGTATGGCCCGTCTGTACATATTTCTCCTGTTACGAGACTTGTTTCTCCTCTTTTGCATTGATTATTAAGCTCTCCTCCTTCTCCTCTTCTACTTTTGCCATAGAGAAGGTGGTGGATACACCCAATCACCTAATGCGGGCGTTTCGTGAGAACAAGGTACGTTTCTTTTCCTTACTCTTGTTCTTCCCTACTATTGCAAGCTTCTTTGTGCTCACCTTTTGCTCTTCTTGCTTTTTGTGTTTGCTTATATTATAGGTCATAGTCAACCTCACAGATTGCTTGAATTTCTACAGTTCTTTCCGTTATAGTCTTCCATGGGTGCCATTTCTGCTTAATCAGGCGAAGGCCTATAAGCATCTCTTTGAAGGCAGTGGTTTTGAGAATTTGCTGACTTTGGTATGTGCGCCTTTGCCTTGGCTGCTTGTACATGTGCTGATGGCTTTCTAGAATGCCTCCTCCAACACCTTCAACTTTGCTTGTGGGGAGACTTTGATATCATGTGAGGAAGCCACCTCTCTTCTTGGCCTTGCAGTGGAGTCCACATCGTTGCCAGATGACCACTTTGCTATATCAGTCGATATAGTGGATGCCAGAAAGATAGGTTGGTTCCTAGGCGAGGGCCATGAGGCTAGTAAAGCTCTGATGCATGGGCCAAGGCTCTATCTCCGAGGCTTGTGGGAGGTCATCTGTACTCGCGAGTTATCCTCGACGGAGCTGCGGATGTGCTTATTTATTGGAGTTAGGGGACTAGCGTTGTTCACGGACAACTATTTCACATTAGACCTTCACTACGTTGATCTCCTCATGTTGGTAGCGGCTCGTCCTGACTTGTACTTGTCTCCGGCAGTTCTTGCATACACTATGGAGGGGCTATCAAGTGCTTCGTGTTTTGGAAAGTTCTTTGGTTCTCCCTTCCTCCTCCACAGCTGGTTCGTGTCCCACTGCCGTTGTTATGCTGACTTTGAAAAGCTAAGCTTTCATAACTGCGTTCTCTGCCTAGGCCGGCTATCTTTGGAGGACTTTGATTACGTGCCATAGCTGCCTGAGGCTTTCAAGGTGAGAGTGATGACTACAGTTCATCCACATTTGGAGCTTGTGTTGGTGGGGGCCCGTTCTTTCGTGTTATACCCGATCCACCATTGTCTGCGATTGCTGAACCAAGGGCTCTCCATTCCAGCAGATTTTGTGTTGACTCCTCCAATTTGCACCCACAAAGAAGATGGTGACCATGACGAGAAGATGGTGTTGGAGTACATAGCTCGTTAGGTTTATAGTGGTCGATGAATCTCCATGAAGGGCGCTCAACTTTCGACAGCCACTCGAGAGTTACAGGAGTCCAAGTGCATGCAGTGGTATTCCCGTTTTTGTCCTTTTCCACAGCAGTATGTTGAGGACAGGGAGCAGTTTGACCAGATACTCAGAATTCAAGATAGACTTTATTAGTTATATTTTTGATGTATTCCCATTTTTTAATTCAATTGCAATTTTTTATGTTTATGAAGTTTGTTATCATTATTATTTAGAGAGGGTTAATAAATTTTGGGGTTTTTTAATTCTGTTTCTTTAATTTCATAGATTAAATTAATTTTTATTAGTGAAAAGGTCCTAGAGTTGGAGTCGCCTCTCGTACCGGCGACTATCATTGACGTGGCCCACTAAATTTGAAACGACGTAGGAGAGGGTGGCTTCTCTAGGAAGACGTTGCCTCGGTGCCTCTTTCAGTGACGACTTCTTTGACAAGTTGCCGACAGATATAGCGACATTACTGTCACGACGCTTACTTAGCCGACGACGAGTCCAGGAGGCTTTTACTTAAAAGCTCCGGCGTCGCCCCTCCACCCTTCATCTTTTCTTCCCTTTCTCCTTCCAACGCCTCTTTTCCATGCGTCCGACGGTTTTTGGTGGTGTAGACACCCTAATTTTCAGGATTGTAGGTAGGCTTCTCTGGAATGGACTTTTGGTTGCTGGACTCTCAATTACTGTTCCCAAAGCTAACTTGACATCTTACCCTAATTTCATGTACAAAAACTAGCCTAAGCCTCTATTTTAATCTAAAAAACCTTAGAGGACATTCAATACACTAAACCATATCCTAAACCTTAATTATGTCTCAAACCTAATCAAACCCATGTAAATCTTAACAAATCCTAATTCTAATAAACCCTAATCCAAAATCTTAATAAGTCCTAATTCAAAACCCTAATCCAAAACCCAAGCCTAGCCTAAACCCTAATCCAAAATCCTAATCCAAAACCCTAACCTAAACAAACCCTAACCATTTCCCACTCCATCTTAACAACCTATAACAACCTTAACCACTTAATCTAACAACTTCCCACTCAATCTAACAACTCTAACAAACTTCCCTAACAATCCTAATCACTTCTCTAACCGCCCAACCATATAGCTCTATAAATACCCCATTTGCAACTTAAAAAAAGGGGGGAAAAGCTTGAAAAAGAGAGGAAAAACTTGAAAAAGAGAGAAAAAACTTGAAAAAGAGAAAAAGCTTGAAAGGAGAGTAACCAAGAGGAGATCACTCAAACCAGAGCAATCAAGCCAACTAGAGCAACAGAAGAGCTTCAGACCACTGAGGAGGCTCGGAAAAAGGGCAGTTTAGAGCTCCGGCCAACGTCTCCAGCGAGCTTCGGCCAGCGGAATAGCCTCCATCCACTGCCAGCTTAGGTAAGCCACTAAACAGAGTTCAATTCTCTTCCATTTCTTCTCCTGGATCTTCTTCAACCTCCCTAAAGTGATTCCAGTGGAGATTGGAAGCTTGCTGGCTGGAATTTCAGGTTTTATGGGTCGCCAGACCCATTTTTCCGGCAGGAGAGGTGGGGGCACGGATCCACTGAGTGATTCGTGCCCTAGTGTGTGTGGAGTGGTTAGTCTAGATCCCCTCTTGCTCCTCCTCCACTCTGGAATCCGCGCAATCCCCCTGGAAGTCGCTAGAAGTAGCTCGCCGATCGTAGCCCCACTGTTGTTGGAGAAGACGACCCCTGGTAAAGGTTGATTGCGCATCTCCTGCATCGAGGCTCCGCTCTGATCATTGGAGCACCTCCCTCTCCTTTCCCTCAAGCCTCCAGAAGCATCAGAGCCCTCCTCCAAGCCTTGAGTTCCTCCCGCAGTCGACGTCGTCAGAGATGACACAAAGCTAGGTCGGGAGGGAAGTTTACGCTGCATTTCTCACCTCCATATGGTGGAAAACTCCTCTCTCCGCACCGTCAAACTTCCTGGAACGTTAGATCACTGCTCCACTGCCTCTAGTAGCTCTTTCTTCTCCAGGCCCGTCGTCAGAGTTGTGATGTCGGCAAGCGAGGTGGGAGGAGGAACCAAATTGCTGGATGTCTGATCGGAGCTGATGGTCTCCTCCCTTTTCTTCTCTTTTGCTTCCCTCGTGTTTGGATGCCAGATCAGGCATCCAAGAAGCCTTGGATGGCTTCCCAGACAGTCGTCGACGGCGATATGCAGTCGTCGGCGACCGTCAATTGTTTAAAAAAAGAAAAAACTTCTTTTTTAAAAAAACTTCTTTTCTTTTTTCTATTTGCATTTAGGTCCTTTTATTTTGCATATCAGTCCCTGCATTTATTTTTTAATCATTTTAATAATGTCTTGTTTTGGTAAATTTGCAATGTGGCCCCTTTGTTTTCTTTTACTAATTCTCAGGCTTTAAATTTTGAAATAAAACCCTCTGATTTAGTTTTCATTCACTATAAGTCACTAATTTGCACATAAAACCTTGAACTTCACTAAAAATTGCATTGGAAAGTGATTTTCTAGCACATTTGCAGACCAAACCCTGGAGATTCAAGTTTTTACTCAAAAAAGTGCACAGATTTTCATTTTAAACCCTGAACTTCACTAAAATTACACTGAATGCATGTTTTTATGGCACATTTGCAAATCAGTGCCTCGAAATTCATATTTTCATCCATGAGTCCACTAATTTGCACATTTAACCTTGAATTTCTTAAAAATTACACTGTGTAGACACCTTGACTTCTGGCCAGTGTTGGTAGGCAGATCTGATAGAGAGCTCAACTGAATGGCTGATCCGTACCTACCCCAGTTCCCCAACTAAGCCCATGAACCTAAACCAACCCAGAAAACCCTTTAATTACCCTTAACTCCACTCATCGAACTAAGCCCAACACCTAAAACCCAGCCCGTGTGCTCTGGCCCAATGACATGCGTGGCCCACATGCACGGCCCAAGCGCGCGTCAGGGCCAGGGTAGGACCGTGGGCGCCGCCTGACTGGTCGCCTTTGGTGTACGACCTCGTACCTCGTACAAGTGATGTCATGCATGATGTGTCGACTTGTCTCCCGACGTGCCTAACACCCTTAGCCTTCCCACGCCCTGCCACCGGTCTCCCATGCCCTGCACTTCCGTCGACACGTAAAGCCTGCAGTGGTGCCTGTGAGCCTTCCCCTGCCACACCTAACATCCCTGAGCCACGCCCTGCCATCCACCACTTACCACGACAGGGCCACGACCAAAACCATCCCAAACACCCTCAGCTAGAACACACTTGAGCATTCGCGAGGAGGGCGGAGGAAAAACCAGAGAATAGCCTCATCGGAGAAGGAGAGAACCCATCACCCATACTGTGAGAAGCCACCTTCTTCCACCCCGACTGGCATCCCGAATGCCTCCTCGGAGTCCCCAGCCATTCCCGGAGTGCAAGTAGCCACCGTGGTCAATGTCCCGCCTCCTCGCCGGAGTTTCTCGTCTGCCGACGCCAGCGACGCTTCCCTAGCCATCCACAAGTACAACACTTCTCTTGGAACCATCCTAGGGTTACTTGGCAGCCTTTTACTTCGTTCCTACGTGATTTTCTCTCGTGTTTTCGTTCCCATTCGTGCATCCTGTCACTCTCACCGCCGACAGACGGCGACCACCGGCGTGAGGCCGTCCCGGCCCTTGATCGCTTGGTTTGGACGTCCAATGACATCCCTCTTCCTCCCTTCACTTCTCGGAGTGGTCGAGCTAATTCCCTAGGCCGGAAACCTCCCGTGGAGGCTCGTCGGAGGTGGGTTAGCAATGACACTAGTGACAAAGGTGGGGAGAAGAGTCCACTGCATTTCATCGATTTCAACGCATTTGCATCGTGCCATGGTGGTCCTCCCGAGCTCCTAGATGAGTCCCTAGGTCCGGAGATGCTCCGCCTTCCAAGGAGGAGGCAATGAAGGAGGCAAGCCTGGCCCTGTTTTACATGCGCGTCGCGGTTGCGCGCACCACATGCATGTGTCGATCAGGGCACAAACAGGGTCGGGTCCTACCAAGCCAAGGTCACCTGCCCTACTCTAGGTCATTCATGCATGTTTTGTTTCTTTTGGCCTCGTTTGACTCTCTCTGGTTTGCTCAGTCCCTTGATTGCGATTTGGTTTTCCTTTATGTTTTGGTTTCCTTGACTTTAGTGCATGCATAAGCCCTAGTATGACTTCTTCCCCCTGCACCTCGATGGCTACTTCATAGTAGTACTTGTGTGTCATGGATGTGGCAATGATGGCAAACGGCCATGACATCTTTGGGAACGCGCGTTTGGGCTACGCAATCGACACGTGCGTGGCACATGCGCAGGTCATCCAGTGATAAAGTTTGGCCCAGCCTAGCCATTGGGCCCACCTAGTTTCCATCTTATGTTTTGCATGTGTTTCCTGTTTCGACTTTTGCCTTTCTTTTAGCTTGATTTGTTTCCTTAATCGTATGATTTATTTCTCTTGCATCATCCATATAATCCCATTAATCGACATCCAAGTGCCTACATTTCCATGCACGCGAGCAAGATTCCGAGAAAGACCGACTCGTCGGGTGTGGAGGGGTGCCTAACACCTTCCTTGTGCGTAATAGGAGTCCTTATCCTTTCTCCGGTTTGCAATGATCCGTGCGTCGAATCCATTTAGCATGAGTCATCTTATTTTGCATTCGGTTTCGAGTTTTGATTTTCGAATACGGTTTTCCTCATCTTCCCGTTTTAAATAGACTAGGTGGCGACTCCACATTTTTTCGTTTAGTTTCCCGGTGTTTTCGAGTCGTTTCTTCCGTCCTCGGAATCGCCAGATTTATCGTGGCCCTACCGACTCCCATGCGGTCCCGATCACGTGGGGGGCGCGGTTCTCCTCCGCTGGCATGGTCACACACTGAACACATGTTTTGTTGGTAAATTTGCAGTTTTTTTTACCAAAATGCACAGTTTTGCACATTTAACCCCCAACTTCCCTAAAAATTGCATAAAATGTGTTTTCTTCATCTTTTTTGCTGATTTAACCCTGGAAATCTCAGTCTTTACCTAGGAACATGTAATTTGTCCACAGAGGCTCCTAGAAATTTACATGTTTCACCCATACTATCATTTTGTACATTTTGTTAACCTTTTTCATGCATATATTCTCATACTTATTTTCTTGCATTATGCACACATTTCAAACTTATTTCAAAACTAGTTTTTTCACCTTATTTTCTGGATTTCTTTCAAATTTCATGATTTTGATTTAATTTGAATTTTCATTGCCCGAGCGCATACATTAACAGGCTTGACAATGCCGACATGGATCCGAATGAGGATTATTTTCTCTCATTTGATTTTCTTGGATTTCTTAAGTTTTCGCTGTTTTACGTGACGCTTTTCGAATATTTCCGATTTTTCACGATTTTCCTCGTTGTCCAAGGGCGTACAGTAAAGTGGTATTTTCAATGCCTACATTGTCCCTCAAATTATTTTCCTTATTATTTCTCTTTTATTCATTTCTTCTCTTTAATTTGGCATATTTTCGCATTCATCTTAGGCATGTGCATTCGGGGTAGACAAGCATACACACACTAGGTCATTAGCAAGCAGGAAATCTAGAAAGACCAATTTCTTCAAGCGCATGGGGGTGCCTAATACCATCCCCATGCGTAACAAGAATCCTTACCCTTTCTATAGCCCACATTGATCTGTGCACTTCATCCATTAGGCACAGAGCATATAGGTGTTTACTTCACATTGATTTCTTTAAGTTTTTCCTTTCTATTTGGTTTTCCTCGTCTTTCCATTAAAAGACTAGGTGGCAACTCCTTTTCCTTATCCCTTTCTTATTTTCTTTGGTGTTTCTGAGTCTAGTCTCCTTTTTGGGATTCACCATCTTCGCCGTGACCATATCGCGACTCTTCGTGTGTTTCCACACACCATGGAGTCGTGCAGGGTTCTACCAGCATGGTCACAAGTGGTCCATGGTGGTCGACGGTGAGGTACGGTAGTCTCTGGTGAGGTGTGGCGATGGTGAGCGGTGCGAGCGGCGGTGAAGTGGGCAGCGGTGGTGACGGCGAGGACTCTCACCGGCGACGGAGGTATAACCTCCTCTTCTCTTTCCTCATACTATTTTCCTTGCATTGCCATGTTTACGGTGGGCTTGCCGGCATTGGGAAGGTTTCCCACGACGGTGGGATGGTTTTCTGATGACGTACTCACAGTGCCTTTTAGTTTAGTGTGAAATGAATTTTGGTGATGATGTTGAATGGATTATTTTGTGGATTATTGTGAAATTTTCCTGAAATTCCCTTGGATGCGTAGGTTGTGATGTTCTTGTGGAGTTCATGTCCTCTTTGTAGTGATGTTTTGTCAAATTTAAGTTTTAATGGAGATGAAATTGATTAAATCTGTGAATTTAGTTACAGATTTTTATTGGTTAAGATGAAATTGATTAAATTTGTTGGGATTAAAGCTAAAGGTTGATTGGAATTGTGGATTTTATCTATTAAAATTGTAAATTTATATTAATGAATTAATTAACACTTGTAGACACCCCAATTTTCTGATTTTGCAGGATGGAGATGTGGTGGTTGAGTTTTGACTTTACCAAGGCCATTTAATTCATAGAGACCCAATTGGGCCCATGAAGGCCCACTTAGGCCCATTAAACCCTAGTTGAGCCCATTTAGGCCCATAAGACTATCTTAGGCCTATTTGACTTCATGGAAGCCCATTTAGCCCAATTGGGCCCATGTGGGCTCACAAGGCCCACATAGGTCCATTAAACCCAATCTGAGCCCATTTTGGCCCATCAAATCTATTTAGGCATGTTTAACTCTTTTTAAGCTCATTCAACTTGTTTAGGCCCAATTGGGCCCATGTGGGCCCACAAGGCCCACATAGGCCCATGAAGGCCCATGAAGCCCACTTAGGCCCATTGAGCCCAGATGAGTCCACCTTGGCCCAAAGCCCATAACATCAGTCAACATTCAGTTTAATCAAACCAACATTTCAGTCCAATTGAAACCAACATTTTATTCACTAACATTAAACCATCTTCTTTTTTCTTCTTTTTTTGCCAAATTCACCACATTTCATTGAACCCATTCTCCATCACCAAGTTCCATGAATCAGCCACTGGATCACAGAATTGATCAATGTGGTTCTTGCCCCTAGTGCAGCATGAAATCAGAGCTCCCTCAGCCGTAGGATAGCTCACCGAAGAAGCCAAGATCGTCGTCCATCTCTATTGGCGAGCAAGGGAGCAGACTAGAGCGCGTGGGGGACAACCGTTCGTTGTCTACTGAGCTGGCACAACGGCGGTCGGAGGTGGTTATGCCCATTCCGTTGTGTGTCGTGCGCCCTTCCAGAATCTGTTGGGTTCTAGCAGCCTATAAAACGAGGAGGAGAGCTCGCGACAGAGGAGACCAAACGCTGACCCTGAGAGCACTTGAGAGTGGAGAATTGATTGCGAGGAAGAGAAGAGTAGAGCCAGAGCCGTCGCGGAGGAGGAGACCAGTCGCTTCAGAGCTCTGGCGAGCCACCTCCGTTCAGGTATACCCACTAACTTCCTCTTCTTCTTTCTTTCTGTATTATAGTCCTCTAGCCTCTCCTCTCTTTCTGGAGTGCCTCCAAGGGATCCAGAGTGATCCCTTGGCCTAGGGAGCTCCACCGTGCCCCGCCGTCGTCGTTCTTCGGCGACAGAGGTGGGGGGGGGGGGGGGGATCTAGGTGGCTTCCAGGA
>JAMKQA010006618.1:0-44232 GCA_024699735.1 Posidonia australis
TCGATGCCTCCCTTCCACCTCTCCCCCTCTATTTATAACCCTCGAGCTTGTCATCTTTTGTTGACATCGGCCGTCGACAGCCGCTCAACCAGGGTATGGCGACGAGTAGCACTGTTTGATAAGGTAAGAGGACACAATGGAAGGCGACGACGTCAGCGTGGCAACACGACAGGGAGTGTTGTGGAGGGTATGACAGGGAATGGTTGTCGTTGGCATTTGCTATGCTTTCTAACAGTTGCGGTGATTCACTGTTTATGCTAGGTGCGTCCATGAATTACGCTGCCAATGTGCGTCAGTTTTGTGTGCCACTTTTGTGCGTTAAGTTTATGCACCTAGACCACACTGTTTTACAGTTTTCAAACAATGCCAAAGCAACATGCATGGATTCTTTTGATTACCATTAAAGATTCACATAATTATAGGTAATCAAATCCTAACTCATCTAAATTACACATAGTTGGATATTAATCCTCATTACATGATTACATTCTTTCTAGATTCTTGGTTACAAATTCACAAATATTATAGGTCCGAAGAATCTCCTTGTGCCCCAATCATTCCACAAACTAGAGCCATTGAAGGAAGATCCTGAATAGGATGTCTTTGGTCCCAATCTTGCTTAACTTAGCTCAGAGTATGAAAGAAATTGTCCTGCCCAATGGATAAAATATCTGTCTAGCATAAAACCAAAAGTAAAATTTGATGAAATATTGAGTTAATATTTCTATCAGAATGCCTAAATATAACAACAGTTCTTTTGAGCCATATGGTCTAGAAAATGGTCGGAACCAAGGAGTTCCAACGAGTTCCAACCTTGATAAGAAATCCTAAAGTTAAGTCCATGATGGAAGTAAAAAATTTCAGAAATCTTAGCATAGTTCATAAGTTCATGAGCATTAGAAATAAAAAAGTCTCAAATAATTCTATAGGCAATATAATGCAAAAAAAATGTGCAAAGTTCATTCCACAAGATAATTACAAATACCACATTGCAAAGAACCTGCCCAATCCTTTTACTGCAGACTTTCCTTAGAAAGAATTTTATCATGATCAACAAGCCAAGCAAACATTTAAACTTTCAAAGGTGTGGTACTTTTCTAGATAGATTTCTTTTACATTGACCTACATCTCCCATTATTCAAAATAGTATAATAGCTTTTCATTGAAAAAAACATTGCCACTAGTAAGTTATCAAGAGACAAAATCGTTACCCTCATTTAAATTAATTTGATTGAGGATATCATAAAATCTACCATTACCAGAACTAGGATCTAGAGAAGAGTGGAACGTGTGAGTATCAAGATACTCCTGACCCTTGACTAAATATATCCATAGCATCTTTTGGAGAAAACATTTCTTGTTTTTTGCCATGGAGTAAAGATCACCTAGGTAGTCTTTTAAAGGAGTGTTAGTACCCCATTATTCATGCCAGAATAAAATGTTTTTACCATTTTTCACTTGGAATCTCAAAAATGAATTGATAATAAGGAATTGAGCCTTTAATTCATGCCAAAGTGGTGATGAATTCCTAGAAGTAACATTAAGTAAAGTACCAAAACCATTGCAATAGAGGTATCTGCTTTTAATTAGGGTGGACCATTTGAGATGATTGTTACTACTATCCATGAATTATCAAAGAAGCTTATATTTCTTTAAGAAGTGTCTTTTTTATGGTAAATCGGTAACCTTGTTTGGTTGGTAGAATCTATTCGGTAAATCATAGAACCTATCATCACATTTCTTTAAGAGCACAAGTCTTACATAAGTTCAAAATGTCATGTTAATGAGACCATGGTGATTGGTGGGGACTACTTGACGGGGTTATTAAATGAAAAATTCTGTAACTCTGACATAACCTTTGTTATGTCTCGTTTTAAAAACCATCTTTACTTGTGTTTATCAGTCGAGATGAAGCAAAGGAACAAGTGTGATGCATGAGGGAAACAATTACCATTTGTAGTCGTCTTTGTATCTTCTATTATTGTTTTTCTTCCTGTGCCAAGAATCAAAGGATAGTGGGGGGGTTTTTTGCTTCTCTACTATCTAAAAAAAAAGGATTAATTATTGATTTGGCAATAAGTTGGTTGTTAAACTAACAAAAAAAAAATCATTATGCTCTAGTTCTTTTATTATTGAACAACATTCAGCGATAGATTACAACATGTTAAAATTTTAATAATCATCATTTTTTTAGAAAAGTTGTTGACGAAGTCATGATTATATGGTATAGAATTTGGATTTAGTTATTCTCTACGAGGGATAAAAAGAGTTGAAACATAGAAGCATGATAAGATGTTACCACGAGATTCCAAGAATCAAAGGATCAAGAAATACCCATCGTGAGATTTCAAGAAAAATAATTTCTCGACCCTTTCATCACAATCTCATCCCTTCTTCGATCATCACTTGGAACTTGATATGACACTCACGGAAGATGCATACCAAGTCCACGCTGCTTTCCGACGAAGTCTCCGTATGATTGTCAAGGAAGTTTTTAATTTTTTTCAATAAAAAAAATTCTACAACTATTGAAATTGGAACCCGTAATCACATAGCAAATGAACTATACTTTGATTTATTATTTTGTCAAGGAAGTTGGATCCTAAGCTGATGTTGCCTTCCAACAATACACAAAAGAGCGGACAAGGGCCTATCGGTAACCAGAAGAGTCAAAGCCCATTAACGGTCCACTTCAAGTGACAACATCAAATAATTACCAGAAGAGAGCAATTGCAGTGCATAGAGAGACGAGCAGACGACGTGTGCATGGACAAGTACTGCACTGGAGAAGGGCTGAAAAAATCCCTTGGGCTTCATTATGACTTCCATTACCATGGGGTTCAAGATTATTCAAACTACACAGATGAGTGCGCTTTGTACTTAATATTGGTTTCACATCCGAATAATCGATTAAATGACACAGAGAAATGTGATATTCTCAGCCTATGATTAATTATTTATTGTTATAGGTTACTACTACAGGTACAAGTAGTATTTGGTAACGCTTCACAAACCATGTATTCTTATAATCTAACATTTTTGTTTTGAAAACCTTTATGCATGGACGAGAAGATAGTGTATTAAAATATTCTAATATAAAGAATAATATTTCGTTTAACTTTTAAGGAATAAGTGTTTTTTTTCTTCTTCTTCTTTTAAAAAGTTAATCCTAATAATAATTGTTACTTAATTACGTTCTTAATCTCTTGTGGTTATAGATAAAATTAAGTGGATTCTTTTTAGGATCCCAGAGAAATGCAAATCTAGACGACTTATCGGATGAAATATTGAAATATTGTTAAATGCTGAGTCTATATGTATCCACCACAATATTATTCTGTGATGATGTAGGTCATGTTGATGGTTATTTCTGGGATGCATAGAAACCATTTTGAAAAGTCATTCCACGAATCACTTTCATTGTTTTTTTTTTATTAATGTAGGGTTACAACATGATGAAACCATACTTCCTATGTATACACTTAGTCCAATGTAAATTCAATTGGCTTTGCATGGTCAAAAATTAGGGGTGTGAAATAATGATAAAAATATAGTCACCATATCCATATCTGCATTAAAAGTATGGAAATTTGAATCGTGTTTTAAAAAAAGATATTGCAGAATATAAATAATGTTTCATGCTTAATTAAGGCTTAAAATATATGTAAGTATATATACTTTATCATATGAAAATAAACAAATTATGATTATTGCCATTAAAAATACATATAGCAATCAATTCGAAGAATATATTTATGTAATATAGATATATTATAGATAAGGGATGCAGATATAGATATAAGAAATCATAGAGCTTTGAAATATAATATTTGTACGTATCTATATATGTATTTGTATTCGCTCAAGATAAATACAGATAATCTATATCTTCTAAAAAGTGGATACAATTATGAATATGAGATAGATATCGCATATTTGTTAGTTTCCCTACAAAAAACATAAACTAAGGGTTCTCTCTCTCTCTTTTTACGAACTTTTGAATTTTGTATGTTCTTTTCTAAAATCCTCCAAATCTTTGGGTAACTTTATATACCTACTACAATTTGCGGTATCTAACGAAAGCAAGGTTAAGAGAGCTTCTTCTAAAAAGTGATGATTACCCACCTCGAGAAGGGTGGTTTGTCTAAGGATTCTAAAGAAGCCTAACAACTCAAAAAGAGGCCCGCATAATATGCTAATGTACAACTTAGGATGATTGTGCCACAAAACCTTTGAGACTTTGTTGTGCCAGACTTGAGTTATAGTGTAAAGATCTAGACTTAATCGACATTTAACAATCTCAAACTCAATAATACGGTTTGAAATGCTTAACTTGAAGTTAATATAATTTAATCTTAGTTTTCATCCAACTTATTCACTTCATTTTATAAATAATACGAGACAAAATTTAAAATATTACGATCTTCTTGAACATGTGACATTATCGTTAGAATCTCCAATCATAATCAGTCGACATAGAATTTTAAAGGTAACTCCTGCACATTCGAGTGCAGTAGTATTTAGTCTCCACATTTCCAATCCATCAAACCTCTAGATACCATGTGTAATCCCTAAAATATAAAGTTGAAAACTTATAACTAGTTTCATTAGTAAAGTATCGATTATTCCACAAAATACTGAGAATATGCCTGCGGTTACGATATGATAAACAAAACCGACGTCGACAGAGATGAGTCAGACGGTGGTGAAGTCTCTTTGTAGTTGTACGAGAGATCGAAAGTTCGACTCCCACGGACATCATATATATTACATCACTTAATGGTGATTTATCATAGTCAACTGTTTGAGTATAATATATATTAGTTACAAAACAGGAATGAGTCAGAGCAAGGAAGAAGCTAACGTCAATTGATTGACAGATGCATGGGCAGAAGGCTTGAGGGCCAAGAAAGTGTAGGCGTAGCGTGTTACGTGGGTGCTCATGTGGACTCCACTTCAGGTTTTTTGTCAAACACGGAAACTGTTACGTACATAGACGTAGCGTGGTCTGTGGGTATTCTGGTGGACTTTTTGATAACGGTTTGTCAAACACGGTAATCATGCACGCATGTTGACATTTAATTCACGTACTTTGACCTAGGATTTTCTACCAACTCCTACGTATTCCATTCTTCTCTCCTTTTCTTCCTACGACATGTCTACATGTACAATACGGACGTGCACTTTATGTATTGTCTTTTCCGTGGTGGCCGATGTATCGTTTGCTTTCGGTTCTTTCTGTAGGGGGAGACATGAGATCTAACTCTCCTGAGTCAACTATATACTGTTATGTTACTGGAGAAATTAATTAAGACGACTTTGGAAGAAACGACGCGTTTTTAGTGTTGTTTTTATCGGGTACATGCGTCGCGCTGGAAAGAGGCGACAGCTGTTGGCATTGACCTATCGATCGCTGGAGCTAACGCTTCGTCGTATGCATGTGGATTATTACTTAAATATAAATCGGCGATGGTGATTCGTTTGGTAGAACCACCAAAGAAATGCGTCGGGGAAAAGTTTAGGCGGTGTGTACGTGTTGATCGTACCAGGTGTAACAGATCAATGTTGCCTATAATAAGATGGTGATTGTGGTGTGTCCGATGTGCACGTGATGCATGGTTTTCATGCATGCAGGACACAAGGAATGGTTACTAATTTTGTACCATGATAGGAGTGAACCTTCTTATTTAACCTCAACAACTTATGCCCGCCATCATCAATATATTCTGCCCTTGTCATAATCAACTGAGGTTGCTTAATTAGCCTGTTGGGGGTGCCCCTCATTGTGAGGTCCCAACTTCTATAGCTACGCTTGAAATTGTAGTTTTTGTTGAAAAATATTTTTCAAAAAAGGTAGTTCGAAATAGATCTTTTGTTTAAGGTTTTCTTTTTCAAGAATTGTGGTCAGCTTTCCTATGTTTTGAACATAAAAAATGTTGCCAGCAGAAAAACTGTAATATATAATTTTCAACAAAAAAAATTGAAGAAGATTATGATTCCTGGATTCTATCTACAAATGGTAAATTCTCGGTTAAGAGTTATTATAATATCTTAAATGATGATGGGTTAAAATTAAGCTTTAAGAATAACATTTGAAAATGTACAACACCTATAAAGTTTAAAGTATTTGTTTGACTTGTTGTGCATGATCAAATTCTATCTCGATACAACTTACATAAAGGGAATGGTTGGGTCTAATCCACTGTGTTGCCCATGGATGTACAATTGAATATACTTCTCAAATATGTTTCCATTGTACCATACCCAAGTTTATTTGGGATTTTTTTTCTGATAAATCCAGATAATCAGTTGTATAATCTTACCATCTTCAATATTTTTTCCCTACTTTATTTTTTCAAGTTCAACTGTGGGTGGAATACTCTTGTTCTAGCTATTGTGGTGTATTTGGTTGAACAGAAACGGTATGATTTTTAGGAATCAACTAAGAGATATAAGTATACAACCTTTATATTTTATCATATTTTGCATCTAACTTCTTGTTGGACAAGAATCTTATTACTGGGTAAAACTCTGCAACATCTTCTATTGATCATATCATTCTGACATATCCAGCAAGAATGGGATCTTGCCCATCCCATACAAGGTATGGTGCCTCCTGCTATTGCTGCTGCTGGTTCTACAGATATTCAACAATCGAATGGGATGGTTGATGGTTCTGAGCCTGACAATAAGCCAAATTAAATTGGGATGGTTGATGGCTCTGGGTACGGTGCCTCTTGCTACTGCTGCTGTTGGTTCCCAAATTAAATTCTGTTTTGTGCCTAAATGTGATTGTTGGTTACCTTACTCCTTCCTTTTTGCCTAGTATGGATATATCTTGTAATATTTTGATCTCTCTCCATAATTATTGGGAGAATGGACATTGTTATTTTGGTACTTAGTAGTGGAACTCATAGCTAAGTAGAACTCAATAGATATCAAATATTTACCCCTTTCAACAATATGCATGTACCTGGCAATTGTCACATACTGGAGTGGTAAAACTTGCACCTATACTAGTTAACCATCACCAAACCAACTCCCACATTTCTCTCTCATGATGTCCACTGGCTGTTCAGAAATGGATACAAACATATAGTTGTCAAGCTTTCAAAGAAAACATTACTTGATCAAAAAAGCAAGCGTGCTGCATGCTTGTCAACTTAGCAGATATTTCTCCTTAGAAGATGATGTCTTCTTTAATTCCAATCAGATCTCTAGTCCAGGAATTACGCGTTTGCCAGCAAATTCTTGTACTGGGGATTTGCAGTGCAGTTGTTGCCGCAGTTCATCGGTCTCTTTCTATTTTTCTTATTCTCTCTCACGGAGGCATGAGCAGACCACAGAAGAGAGCTTGAAAAAAAACACTGCACAAGGGACAGCTGTTGCCATTAATCCATTGAGCTAGCTGGAACAGTTCATTGTCAGAAGCATGTGATGTGAGAAAAATACTGTATATTGTGATCTTATTATTATTATTATTATTTTAAAAAAAAAGAGGTATATTGTGATTTTAATTGGTTAGGTAGCACGTCCAAGCAGACACATTTTGCAGCAAATCACTAAAGAGCAGTATTTCCAGGAGGCATCATGCATGTAGGTGTGTTTGCAGGGCGTTCGACATCTGCATGACACCCTCTCTAAGTTAATTACATGGCCTTGATTAGGAGGTAAGAATTTATAATATATTACTTGATTCTCGTTAGATATCATGCTTGGTTTATAAGAAGAGACGTTTAAAGGACGATTTTATATAAAATCAACTACTACAGCAAGACCAATTTCGTGATGTAAGCTTTGATAAACCTGAACAAGATGAGATTTGCGATGTATAGACCATTTGACTGATCGCATCTGTGTGACAAGTGAGAGCACAGGAGCAGGCACCAAACCTGAACGTACTTTAAAAACAATTGATCAAGAAGAGCAGCTGTTTTCTTATTGCATTATTTCAGATCATTCAGGGGTAAGCATCAGCTGGCATGTGAGATCATTAGACATTTGAACCAAAGAAACCTAACCCTAACAATAATAAACAAGGAGAGATAGGTTTTGTGTGTACGTTGCTTGTACGGTTATTTCTGGACCGTGGTGCCGCCATGCATGCATGCATGGGATTGGAATGTCAAAGACGATAAGAAAAAGACAGCACATCTGGACTTTTGCCCAATCTTAATTTAATCAGAAATTATATAATATGAAAGGAAGCTTCCTTCTGGCTTCGTCTCCAAGAAACCAAGGAAACCCTTTTTTTTTTGGTTGTGGAAAAGATAAGTAGTCAAACGGTGGTGTTGCTGCTCTCCACAGACAACAACGTCAAATAAGATATTTAATCATGTGGGTTAGTTTTCGAGTACATTATTATGGGTTTCATAAAAATTATGTGAACCGGATGGTTCTTGCAGACTTGGAAAGTGTCGGCGTGGTACGTAAATACATACGTCATTGCAGCATTTGTATTTTTAAAATGTACAACTGATTTAATAAAAGAGAACATGATTATTTCTTTTATTTATTTAAGGAGAATAATAAGATATTTGCGATTTCACGGGAGAATAATACGATATTTGAAGCATTTGGTATTTTTAATTTTTTTTTTATTTAAATTGTTTGATATAAATGAAAGAAAATTCTTTGATAATTCTATTTTTGAAACTCTTCTTTGCAGAGCCTTTCTTATTCCTTTCAAAGAACCATAGATGGGAGAAGTCTGATGTTTGACTGACAGTAAAGTTCCGATCAAGTTCTGTAGGTTGAATAAGGTTAGGTTCCATGTACTTGACTTCAAGTCGTCAGCGGAACTTCCCACTATTTCCCCTCCTCTGCAGTTACAATATATATATATATATATATATATATATATATATACCAACTTGGTCGGGGCGTAACTAGGGGTGATAACGGATCGGATCTACTTATATTTAGACCTAGACTCATCTTATTTCATGGGTCTGGGTCTGAATTCTAGGTCTAATGGGTCCTCCAATTTTTTTTTATTTTTTTGAAGAAAATAAATTTTTAATTAAACTTAAAACATTGTAAATAAATGTGTTAAACAATTTTCTATTAATACACATATATCATGAATAAAATACAACCATAAATAAATATATAACATGAACAATATCATGAATCATTGATAGTTGTACAACACATAAATAAATATATCTAACTTCAATAAATTAACCTTGTCAATGTCCATACAACAATTCTCCATCAATGTGCATACACCATATAAATTTTAAACTTTAAAGAGAATGAGATTTAAGAGTAGAGTAATATATATTATATATATAGTGTAAATATTATACATTACTTTTTATATTTAACTATAATATATTATAAATAAATCGGGTCTACGGATCCATGGATCTCATTTTTAAGATCCAGATCCATACTTAATGGGTCTAGACCCACTAGTTCTGGATCTAGATCCGACCTATTACCAACCCTAGGCGTAACAAGTCACAAGTGGATCTGAGCTAGAGTAAACTTCAGTCCCCACAGATTTTAAAAGAGAAGAAAGGAAGGTAGGCCTGTATGCTGTATGTTTGTGAGATGACCACATGGAGATGTGATCCATGCGTGGTTGGAACGTAGCGTACATAATACGTGGTTTCATCTTTACCATGTAGCTTTGGTTATCAGCTACGCGTTCAAAGAATAGTCAAGTGCAATCTGAAATTTCGCTTAACACAACAGATATTTCTCTAATGTACTTCAAATAGATCTCGTAATTACATGAGATCGAGGAAGTCATTTTCATTTTTTCTTTTCTATCAATGCTTAAGTCTATCGCAGAAATTTGAATTCTCCCAACTCTAAAGTTAAGGCAAAATTTCTGCCCAAATACATTGATGATGTTCTAAGCTAAAACGATATTAGTGCAAAAAGATATAAAAAAACTATATATATATAAAGACTACAGCAAGATGTCGTCATGAGTAGCTGTATGGTTGATGTCAAATCACAATATGGGACAATTAACTCCAAGAATTTTGACTAGATCAAAAGGAAGTAAGTGATCGATTAGAAACGAGTGAACTAGTTCATAATTATTAATTAAGATGCCATTTAAAGATACAGACATCTAATATAATAAGACAGATAGCTAGAGACTTTCTTCCTCATTAGCCAATCAAATAGTCCTAGTTAGATGTATATCAAAAAAGAATCTTACACCAAATAACGAGTATCATATCTCGCCAACAAGTTGTACGTCCTTTTAACTACCCAAACTAACTTGTACAATCTTATACTCATAAATTCCTATACTTATATAACTGACAATTTATAGATATATATATATATATATATTATAACAATTCAACTATCATCTTCACTTCAAATGACAACGCGCTTTTATCCAGACAAGAAGAAAACACTGCGTTGGTTGAACAAGCCATCGGAGAAAATTGGCACCACTGTCTGTCTCCACGTAACATCAGATATTACATCATGGATGGCAAAGTCGACACTAATGTCTTAAGCAAGCAGTTACTTATCGGCCAGACACGTCTTTGTCTATGGCAGACTTCACCATTCTCTTGGCCCAAATGGTGTGGTCTGGAGAATTACAGGATGCACGGCTTGATGAGCAAGGAATTAAGATGAGAGTTGACTTCCTGCAATTTGACCGAGTACAAAGTCTTCCTATGCATCACATTGTCACTATTACTGAGTATTATTATTATTATTACTACGTTTAAACACAGCAATTTCCTGATAGACGATTAATTTTCTCATATACATTTACATATATATATATATCTTGGGTTACAAGAAAGAGCTAGAGTAATCACAGTTTCTTTTAGAGAATTATATAAATTACCAACATTTGACGTTTTCTGCTTGTTTATAATTAGGATTTGTGAAAAATAGTGAATTTGCCTTTGAATTTTTTAATAAATTTTTTTTAAAAAAAAAAGCCACCTACATGTAAAAAAGTCCAAAACATTTTCATTGGTCGAAAACAAGGCAACTAACTGTAACGGTGCAATTGGTTAAGGAGTGCGAAAACAATAAAGTCAACTTCTTTTATCTTAGATGTTACAGGAGAAAAAAAAAAATCTACTGATTTAAAAAGAAAACAATAAAGAGGCCTTAAATAAATACGGATGGTCGAGTCTCACAAACCGATGGAATCCTCCGACATGTGAGAGGACCGATCTGGTCAGTGTTGATTTTTTCAATAATTTGACGAGGTTTTATGATAACAACCGCTTACTTCTTTACTTTTAACACTTAAAAACTCAAAGGATAACATGTCATATGCTCTAATAAAGCCTCAGTTATATACCGTCCTACATTTTTTTAACAGGTAGATAACATTTTTCCTCCTCGCAGTTGACCACCGACAATTCACTGCCAATCTATGCAGGATCTAGTTGTGATTTCATTGACCCATGGGAAGTACATAGTTGGTAAAGAATTTGTACATGGTCGGTGATGGTTTGAACCAGTCATGTTGTTGGGATTTTGAGTAAACATTTGTCGTCTCTTTTAAAGATTTTGAGTGTAAAAAAAAAAAAAAAAAAAAAAGAGGAAGAGGAAACCTCCTGCTCCTTGTTCTTCTTCTTCTTCGTCTTCTTCCCCTGCTTCTGAGCGTCCCATGGGAACACCGTGGCTGGAGGTCAAAACCCCGATAACACGTGGGATGGAAGAACCGGCAATACCAACTTCCTTAGATCTGTCCTCTGTTCTTGTACTGCAATCCTATCCACCTTCCCACCTCCCATCCTTACTATTTAATGCACTGCAAGACCCTACTCCTTTTCTCCTCGTATCACTACTTACCATCTCAGCTGTCCAGAGTCCAACGAGATTTTTACCATTATTTCTTCTGGTGTTTTCTTCTTCATCTTCCTCTGGTGGGAGACGTGTAGATTAGAAAATCACCCACTACTCTTGCTGCGCAAATTGCCTTGTTCTTTCTGTATATGTGTGTGTGTGTCAATACAACAGCCAGCCTCCTACCACTCCTCCCTCTTCTCCTTCTTCCCCTAGTATCTTCTTTGGGTTCTCTACTACCTCTTCTCCATCCTCTGATTCTCTCTTTCTGTTTTGCTATTTTTTTTTTCCGAGAGCTGCATACAGGATTAAAGGGGTAAAGCTTCTGATCATGGCTTCTATTGATTTTGGTTGTTATTTTTCTGCTTCTGGTGTGTTTTGATGGGAATGGGTTTTGTTTGAGGTGCATTGGATTCCCTTTTTCCTCTAGTGTGGAAATGGACTTTATCTGGTTGCTGAAAAGAAAGAAAGAAAAGAGAAAAAAAAAAAAATCTTTTCCCCCTATACTATAATAGACCCAAATCGATAGCGGATTTTGTAAGGCTTTTTAATTCATTGTCCTCTGTGCTGAGGAAATAGTGAGGTGTGATTAGCATCTTAGAGGCATGTTTTATGCTATTGCCGCCTTTTCTTCTTGCATATTGCACTATCAATCTAAAAGGATTGTATCTATTGTTGTTATCCTATTTTCCTCCTTAGAGAAGAAGCAGCATTAAGATATGACTAATTGTAGTGTATATGTTTTTATCCACATGTATCTTTGTAGTTTTGGTTGCCCAGGATTTCAAATGAAAATTTGAACCCTTCCTGTTTTTGTGTTTATAAATCATTCTAATTAGTATTCTCATGTTTCTTTCTACAGTCTTTTATTTGTTTCGCATACGCATCTTTTGTTTCTAAATTCTATCGCCCCCATTTTCATTTATCAGGATTTGAAGGGTCTATGCATTACACTAAAACTGCTGCAATATAGTTTGATTCAAACAAGTGGGATACGTTTTCTGATAAAGATGGGTGTATACTTTTCATGCCCTGGATCTGACCACGATGATTTAGATAAAGAACTTGAAGCACTTAAAGTTCGATCCATTAGCTTCAAGGGTGAAGATGTTAATACAATTATTCGTACGCTTAGCTTCAAGGAGTCAGATTCTGAGTCTTCAATTCTAAAATCTCTAGGCTCCGGAAAGATGATCATCGAAGGATCTTTGAGCTTCAAGGGAATGAAAATTGATCCATTCCAAGTGGAAACCACATTCTCAATGGCGAGCCCTCCCATCGAGAAGGAAGATTCTACTAGAATGGCTAGTTTCAAAAGTTCAGAGTGTAATAGTTTTGAAGAAGCATCACAAAAGCCTTGTGTATCTGATCCAGACAATCTGAAGACTGAAGTTTCCACAACCACATTCTCGATTAATGATCCTTCTTGCAAGAAAGAAGATTCTAGTAGAATGTCTAGCTTCAAAAGTTCAGATTTAAACTACTCCGAAGAGGAATCACTAGAACCCTCGGTGTCTGATCCAGATAGCCCAAAACATGAAGCTGCAGTGAAATTACAGAAAGTCTATAAGAGTTTTCGTACAAGAAGACAGCTTGCAGATTGTGCTGTGCTTGTGGAGCAAAGTTGGTAAATATTTGCAATCGCCTTTTTTTTTGCTTTCAGTAATATGTTTAGTTCAGTATCCCAATCATTTTGTTACCAAAAAACTTAAGTGTCTCAATTGTGTAATGAAGGTGGAAACTGTTGGATTTCGCATTGCTAAGGCATAGTTCAGTATCCTTTTTCGATGTCGAAAAACCTGAATCAGTAGTTTCCCGTTGGTCAAGGGCTAGAACAAGGGCTGCTAAGGTTTCAACCTATATCATGAGACTTTATTTTTTAGTATATATTTGGTCTTTGTTGTTTCATATCTAAATATCTCATGTGCTTTTCTAATAGGTTGGCAAAGGGCTATCAAAGGATGAAAAGGCTCAGAAACTTGCTTTACAGCATTGGCTTGAGGCGGTGCGTAACTTTGCTGTAATATTTACCGCATTATGCACCTACTTATGCTTTTACTTGCTCTAAATATGCTGTATTATTTGTAACAGATTGATCCAAGGCATCGCTATGGACACAATCTCCATCTCTACTATATTTGTTGGCTTCACAGTGAGAGTAGGCAACCCTTCTTTTACTGGTAAGTTGCGAACGAGGACAACCTCCTTCCTGTGCAAGATAAAGGTTTAAAACCCATTCACTCACAAATTTACTCTCTAGGCTTGTTTGGTAGCCGCTTATTTAAGTGCATATTGCTTAAATAAGCAATTGATGCGTTTGGTTAACCACTAATGGATAAGACTTATCCATTAGCAATCATTTCAATGCTAAATTCATAAGCAATCTCATTTTGCTTATTTTTACCACTTAAAATTAAGTTCTTAAGATAATTTCAAATACCATCTATATCTTTTGATTTCTTGACTCACAAACACATTTACTTATTCCTATAATCAATATACACTTGTACAAAACAATGATGCCCTTTTTATCGTATCATCCTTTATTGGATAATTTACAAAAAAAAGCCAATATTTTGTGTAAATCTAAGTAAAAGTTACATTTTAATCCATCATAATGATAAAATTATATTTTCTGATATTTGTTTAATATAGTAATTATAATCCACACTTTTTTAGTGAAATTACTTCTAAGTACAATAATTTCTAAAAGGTTTTTAAAATTATTTATTCGTCAAAATAGTATTGTAATCGCTCATTTTTATGAACCTACAACTTAATTCAATATTATTTACAATTGTAAAACTTGCATTATCATTCATTATTTTAGAAAAAATTAGTCCATAATTCAAATAAAAAAGTTTTGATGGCATATGTTCAGTCCAATAGAATTATAACATAGTACATATTTATATCATCTATCATTTTATACAAACCACTGCACATTTTATGTGTAAAGATTACGATTTTGTCGGAGTAGATGTGCATATATATGAATTTATGAGGGTGTGTGTAAACAAATATATTTATGAGGGTGTTTCTATATATTATTTTGGTAATTATTATTTTGAATTTCTTTAGAGATTAAGGACAAAAAAGATATCCCGTTTAATTTTACCAAACAAGATGCATGAATCAATTCTTAGCTAAGCACATCAATTAGTGATTGCCAAACATAATTAGTAGCACTTAAATATTTAAATAATAAGTGCTTATTTTCAACATTTATTTCACCAATTTACCAAACACCACTTCTGGTTCTTTTAGGTTGGATGTGGGGGATGGTAAGGAAGTAACTCATGAACGTTGTTCCCGATGGAAGCTCCAACAACAGTGCATCAAGTACCTCGATCCTGTAAGTTCCTGTTTTTTTACAAGTTCTCAACCTATCCATACTTTGTGCCTGTATGGTTGTAAATTTAGTTCTTCTATTTGCAGAAAGAGAGAGAAGCTTATGAGGTAATCATGGAAGATGGAAGGTTCATCTACAAACTGAATGGGCAGCTTGTGGACACCTCAGAAGGAAATGAGGATTCCAAGTGGATCTTTGTCCTCAGCACTTCCAAAAGTTTATATGTTGGGCAGGTAATTTTGCCTTCCTGTGGAATAATAAAATATAATTTTCCCTTTTCTTGATATAATCTCATTATTATTTTATGGTTGCAGAAGAAGAAGGGTAAATTTCAGCATTCAAGCTTTTTGGCAGGAGGTGCTACCTCATCTGCTGGAAGGCTTGTTGTAGAACAAGGCATTTTAAAAGTATGTGATGATTCTGATATGGTTACTTTTTTCCTTGTATCAAGAAAGACAGTTTTGATTTCTCTATTCTCATCTAACATCGTTTGTGCAGGCTATTTGGCCTCACAGTGGACATTATCGCCCAACAGAAGAAAATTTTCAGGAATTTGTGAGTTTTCTTAAGGAAAACAATGTGGATCTTACTGATGTTAAGGTTTGAATCCTGCATCTATATTATTTTCTAATCTTAGAATCTGTATAAAGAAATTGATTCTTAATTCACAAATTAACATGATTCTCCTTTTTCATGTATTGTCAGAAAAGCCCTGCGGAAGACGAAACATGCAGCACAACTTCAAGAATTACATCCTTTAGGAGCAATTCGTCCCGATTATTTTCCTCTCGGGATTTAATTGTATCTGAGTCCAAGAATATCAAACAGCCTGATGGGTTGCATCATATTATGAGTAATGTATCATTGAAGAACTTGAATGAAACATCACTGGAATTGGAAGCGAAGAGTTGCTGTTCACCTGCTGAATATCAAGTGTCTGATGCAAATCTTCAAGAAGCATGTGCTTCTAACCACATTCACGTCTCACATGTTCAGGATTTGTTCAGGGGATCTGATGGGGAGAGTGATGAAGACATCGAGATCAATGACATGTCAAAGAGCATTGAATTTACAAACATGACTGATGTATCGGAGGCATGTGAGAAACAAAATAGCAGCAGGCCTTTACTGGGTACCAACCTTGAAAGAAATGAATCATGGGAGTCTCCTGCATCATCGAAGTACAGGTTCCATAAGAGGAATCTGTTCGAAGAGAAAAAAGATGAGAACCAAGAACCGTCTGACGCTCCAGAATTGATACTGAACAGGATCAATTCAATGAAAGGGTCAAAGTCTAGTCAGTTGAGGAAACAGTTATCCTTCAAGTGGACCACTGGTACAGGCCCTCGCATTAGCTGTGTGAGGGACTATCCATCAGAGCTCCAGTTCCGTGCTTTGGAGCAAGTGAACTTGTCTCCAAGAAGTGCAGGGAACTCTAGAGTTGGTGCAGTTTGTTCCCCCAGAATCACAGCAAGCCCGTCTTCAAAATTGATACTTAAAGGAACAGCTTCTTAGGCCTGATGAATAGAAAGTGTTAGATAGGAAGAGCCAGCAAAGTTTGAAAAAGCTGGTTCAATACATAACACGATTCTCTCAAATTTGTTCTATAGATCTTGCAGAGAACTTGCAATTGTAATGAGTTTTGCAAGGTTTTTATTTATTTTTACCCTGGGTAGTCCCTACTCCATAAGAAGACTCCACCGCGAAAGTCTAAGTTTAATCCATTGTCCAACAAACTGTGCTAGGGGAAATCCTTTAAGGTTAGCCCATTCTTTTGTATCATATGTTCATCATATTATTGTATCTGAATATTTTGAAAGAATAATATCGAGATAGAATGAATCACAGAATTATTTCAATGTCATTGTGTTTATCCTCTTAGGACATGCGATTTGTCATGTTTCCTTGGCCTTCTTGTGTTCATTAATTTATTATCTTCGTGTTTGTCTACATTGTATTTACCTCAAGGAAATCTTGGGAGGTTGTTCCGTGTTTGAACACAAAGCAATCAACGATAAAAGAATTCTCTCGCACAGCAGAGAGAGTCCATGCTCGTATATTTATAGACTGAGTTGTTACAACAAGAGCTAACAGACTCAGGTGATTACAAGTTTACAACTAATCAATAACTAATACATCTGTTAGGCTCTTCGATTATTCATTATCTCTAACATCCCACAGCAGGCGAGGCAGTGGTAAAACTCTGGGCTTGTTCCTGAAATCTGTGTTCTTAACAAATTGTCGAAATATCTGCTACTAGATCAGTTGTAGATTTAACTCTTGCGAAAATCAATTGCAAGATGCTTTATCCTGGAGTGAAACACTGGATTAGCAGTGAGCACGTGGTGCCTAAATTATCACACGACATAATTGGAGCTCTTGGTAATACAACGAACAGTTATGAAAAGATGCTGTAACCAGAAAAGTTCAGTGGCAGCAAAGGCAAATGCCCGGCACTCAGCCTCTGTGCTCGGCTTTGCCACTGTTGCTTGCTTCTTAGACTTTCATGACACTATTTGAGTCCTGGAAAAATGCAATATCCACTGGTTGGTCGTCTATCATCAATACAACCACCCCAATTCAGCATCTATATAAGCTTGTAACAGAAGATGGGGAGACTTCTTGAAGACAAGACTTTGATCTATTGTAGACTTCTTCTTTTTTTGTAAACGATAATTGATATATATTACACTCAAACACTTAGTTACGAGAAATCACCATCAAGTGATGTAATATATATGATGTTTGTGGAAGTCAAACTCCCGACTTCTTGTACAACCACAAAGAGACTTCACCACTAGACTAAGTGATTGCAAACATGATCTATTGTAGACTTTAGATGCCTCAGAATTCTTTTTAATGCAGACCAATGATCTTCGGTGGGATTTTGTAAGAACTGTCAAACCTCGATTACTGAGAAAGCTATCTCTAGTCTGGTAATAGTCATTGGTAAAGCACCAACAGTACTTCTGTATAGAGCTACATCTAGAAAAGGTTTACTACTGTAAAAGGATTCTACACAGAGGCCCCATGCCCACGTATATTTATAGAGTTGTTACACGTTGTTAAATCAAAAGCAAACAGACTCAAAAAGTTACAACTAATCATAACTGACACAACATATCAATAATTAATACATCTGTTAAGCTCTTACATCATCCATTATCTCTAACATTCTGTAAATGGTTCTTCCTGCAATCCTGAGAAATGATCTTCTAAAGACTCGAAATGGTTACATCTTTATACAAAATTGCTTTAATAATCATGACACAAGGGTCATAAGTACCATTCACCTGCATTTTGCATCATCCTACGGTCGTTGCTTAGGTATACAATGTGGTGCATAAAAAGTGTTTTCCTTGATTGAAACCTCAAAGATATCCTAAAACTGGCTACGAATTAACAGCTTTTCTAATTAAAATTGTGGCACCCACGAATGTTTAAAACCTAAGATTAAAGAAGATTTTCCTTGGATGAATTTTTTCCAGCGATACCCTTTTTCCAGGTTTGAGATAAGCAAAGCTTTAAGAGTGCTCAAATACGTTATGAAAGCTTAGATAAAGACGTCACAATATTTGATTCTGGAAAAATACCGGATTATTTAGGCACAACCACATAAAGATCAGTAAAATTGATTCTGTCAGAGGAAATGTTCTTACAGAGTACGTTCTTCAAACCAATTGGCAGATAGTTCATATGTAAGCTATTCTGCCACAGTCATATTTATATTTTGGATCAACATATAATAGTGAACATCCACAAAACAAGAAAGCTTCAAAAATAATGGCAAATTGGGAATACAAAACCTACACTGAGGGAGAAAAAAAAAATTGAAACACAAAAACAATTAGCTTCTTAACATCCTTCCAAGGTCCCTGCTAGCTGCAATCCAAGCCCACATTTCCAACCTGAAATTTGTCATTGCTAGAGTTCTGATCTCAAAGCCACTAAGAGATTTTTGACTGGGCTATAAAACTTCAGGAGTTTTCTAGGAGACGGTACATCGTGATTTCTTGCTGCTTGAAGTATCGTCTATCCTCCTCATCAACAAGAACAAGATTTAAGTAGTACCTCACGCTGAACTTGTTGTTTATATTGCGATATGTTGGTGTCAGTTCGTAAGGGCTCAAAAACAATCTGATTGGGATGGACTCCCCTGTTAAAAAATGATAAAAAAAATTAAAAGAAGACTGGTTAGATATTAGGCCATGTTTATTTCTAACTGCTGAGGATTCATTCAGTAATAAAAACTCCCTTATTCATTGTTACCTCTCACAGGTGCACCATCCATCAACTCAAATTTTGCAAGGGTTTCTGTCTCAACATAGGTGTTAGCCCCAGATCCGGTTGACTCTCGTCGTCTGATCTCAAGTTCCATGTTTTTTATTTTGATTCTCACAAGAAGAAAATATATTTTACCAACGATCACATCCTTTAAATGATACCTGGAAAGTGAAATATGCATTAAAAAACATTTTTATGTGAAGAATTTATAGAACAGCAAATTGCACCAATCAAATGAAGCATCTAAATAACTAAAAAGTATAAACTCACTTGCTTTTGCTGTATTCAAATTCAATATGCAGGCAATCTTCGATTCCAACTTCCATCTGTATAACAAGCATCATCAAAATTAACAATCAAGAAACCAACAGACTTGGAACCAATAAAACAGAAAAAAGGTTTTTCTCGGCCTTGCTTATTTTTTGATCAAAGGTTGTAGGTCCCTCTCACACTTAACATTAACTTCATGCCTATGGTTTTAAATAAAATACTGAGTTATAATATAATATATCATATCTGCCGCACATATAGGCAATATAACATTGTTAGAGGTCAGAAAAGCTGGGCTCATTAAAATAATTGTCTATAGGCACTAGGCTATAGTGTACCAGTAAAAGGGGAACCTTTGTGCACACATATCATAAGGACTCTTTTTTCCTTCTTTCGAATAAAATAAAAAGAGTAAACTTGCAATGGTCACCAACCTTGATGCTGTTGTTGATTGTTGGCAACGGTGTGTAGTTGCGGACCTGATAAGGTGATAAAAAAAACAGACTTAAAAACAGAAATGAATTAATTTATGCTATAATTTGCAAGTTCTGTAGACCTTATGAACATATATAGATTGAATCTCAAAAATAACAACTCTTTTTAAATATGAATATGTGAGGGGAAATAATATCATTACTACATTGAACATTTTATATTTAGCAAAATTAGTCGATCAATATATAAAACAATCCATGTTGTGTCGTGCCCCATGTCTGTATCCGTGCTTCCTTGATTAGGATTTATCATTTATGCATGAAAAAACCAAAGAATATGTAGCCACAAATTGCAATTAATAATGATTATTAGTTTGAGTAGAAAAGGTGAAAACACAGTATTAGTGATTACCAAGAAGTCCTGGTATTCCACAATGTTGCTTACATAATTGCGACTAACTGTTACTTTTAAAATATACCTGCAAATACAAAAAAACAGTAACAGTGAAAACTATGCTTTAAATTGCAGAATAATGAAAACTAGTTTTAAGGGAATAAGCTATCAAGGTGCCCAACTCCTAAATCATCAAATAAAGATGCTAGGTGCCACTCAAGTTCTCCCCTCTTAAAAGCAGTGCCATCTTGCCTTTATATATAATAGCTAATATCATTGCAAAAACTCCATTTTTACTAAATAAAGAAATGACCAAACATGCCCATGAGCTCATTTCACATAAAATGAGACCTAATTTTGTTTTCAAAATTGGTCGTCCAACATATTAAAATTACAACTGTTGTATGTGGTCTACATTATTTACAAAATTTTTATATCAAAAATCAAGTGATACCAAAATTTTTATCATACATAGACCAAAATTTCCAAGAATAAGTGTTTGAACCATGGAAAATAAATTAATCATTGAATTAGGAAGAATTAGTCGATGAAATATGAACTGAAGACTAAATCTTGATATACCTCAAAATAAAACATTTCTTAAACTTTATAAGTTAAATTTGAAATCCAACTGATGCATTTGATTTACATTTTTCATTGAGCCTATGGTACAAAAATCAAGTGATTTTGTAATTTTATAACACGTAGATTAAAATCTTTGAGTGAAAAGTTGTATGAGTTTGGCTTTAACTCGTCCATTACAAGACAATATACTTAATATTACTAGAATAATTACTGTATTACAAAAGAAATACTTGCCATTACAATAATAATGTGTATATTATTAAGGCTGTCAAAATAGTTTGATCTTTGAAGCTCATGGATACCTTGGGTATGGTTTGAGCTCAGTTAAAAATGAACAAAACGCAAACAACATTTTAAGTTTGGTGCAGCTAACAAACCAAACCCAAACAAGTGGTGCTCGTTTGGTAAGAGTTTGGTTCCGTTTTGTAATATTATATACTAATACTATATAGTTTATATTTATTAGGTATTAGACTTATTGTTATTTTTTAGATTTTATTAGTAAGAGGTATTTTTCAATTTTAGAGTTTTTTATGTTACACAATGTAAGAAACCCTAAGCCTCAGCCATATTTTTTAGATTTTAATAGTAAGAGGTTTTTATTTAGATAACTAGATCGTATGAAAAATTACTTTTTGAGCCTAATTGCAAGTGTAGCTTGCAAGTTTTATTTAGATAACTCAATTGTATGACATATTGTTGAGTTTTACTTGCAAAATTGTTGATTTTATAGAGGTATTGAAACTTATTATGGTATAGTCTATTGATTTTTTTTAACAAGCATTTTGAACAAAATGAGGTTTTTTGCCTTGGTGCAGTTAGATTGGTTCAGTTCGGTTCAACTAAACAAGCCAAATATCAAACAAACCCAAACTACCCCATGTAGATACAAATAGAACCCAAACCTAACTCTAAGCTCGGAACCAAACTCTAACCTAGACCTATAGAAATCTCAAATGAACCAAACCCAAACTGGCTCAGTTTGTTTGAGTTTGGTTCATTTATACCCCTATATATACAAGACAATGGGGGCTTAGTCTTAAAAAATGGACTGTAGGACTCATTCCATCCCTTCCCCTTACTAAATAAGACAATGCAGCTAAAGTTTGATTTTTATACAAATTTAGCTTACAAGTTGCAAAGGAATCCCAAAATCAAAATAAAACCCATTACTATCACAAGTTGATAAACCTAAATCTCTTGTACCAAATTCTCATGTCCTCCAAAATCAACTTCCCGTTCTCTGAAAACAGTTTGTTTTTTCAAATGCACATTGCTTTAGATGGGGAGTGTGTTATTCCTTCTGTGACCTACCCCACATCTCCACAGCACCCCATCTTATAGTTTTACAGACCCTCACTTTCTGTAACTCATATTTCAAGACTGGGTTGAACCGGCAGGTTGGCGGTCCGACCATCGACCACTAGCTCAGCTGGTCCTTTGGCCACAAATTGGACTGTTTTCTCGGTCCAACCAGCCAAACGATTGACCGGCCAGTCCAACCGTAGAACCGTCGGTTGAACCGGTCCAACCTTTGCATTTTATTTAATAACAAAATAAAACCCAATAACAAATGCCCTAAAGGCTAAAACCCTAACACCTGACTTTGAGAGGAGCCTGGTGATGGTTGGAGGAGGTAGTGGTTGGAGGACCCACCACCACTGTCAACCCACCACCACCAGTGACCACCCCACTATCACAGGCTACGATCCACCACCACCACCACCACCACCACCACCAGTGACTACTCACCACCTGCTACAACCAACCAACACCAGCGACCCCACCACCACCAACAGACACATCACCACCATTTGAATCACCCCACCACCGGTGGCAACAACACTACCATTTATTTTTTTCGTTTTAGATTGTTATCTTGTGTTGAATTATTGATCAGTTGATCATTTTGATTTTTGACTGTTGAACTTTGATTTGCATTTATCACTTTAATCTCTTGTCGACTGTTATCTATGATGGCATTATCCTCTGAAAAGTCAACAACTGCACATTCTAAAAGGGTGAAAGCTGACATTGCTTGGGAACACATTACTATTGAGTATGATCCGGTTACCGGCAAGAAATTGAAATTAACATGCATCTATTGCCATAAGCAAACCACAGGAGCAGGGATTAATCCAATGAAAAAACATTTGGCAGGAGTGAAAGGAGATATTACTGCATGCAAGAAGGTTCCACATGATATCAGATATCAAATGTTTCAAAACTTCAATGAAATAGATGAGAAGAGGTCTGAACCACCAATTCCTGTCAACGATGAGAGTGGAGATGACATAATTGACGCTGATTGTCAAGTGTTGGGTGAGAAAAGAAAAGGTGTTGAAATAATTGAAGTTGGAGGGACAACATCTAGGCCATCAAAGGGACAGAAATAGAAGTCAAATTGTGGAAAGGGAAAAGGAAAATTCACTTACTATTTTGTGCCATGTACAATGCCGGGTGCTCAATCATCAATCAAGTATGCACTTAATGGGAAACAAGCAAAACAAAATGTTGATTTGGCTATTGCCAGGTGGTTTTATGATGCTTGCATTCCATTTAATGCTTTGAATTCACCATTTTGCCAAGCTGCGAGAGATGCAATTGCAGTAGGTCCAGGATATAAAATGCCAACTTTTCATGATATGGGGTTGAATCTCTGATGCACATTGAAGGTAGAAGTCTCTTTATTTTTGGATTCATTCTGAAACTATTGGGAGGAATCAGGATATATGCTGATGGCTGATGATTGGCTTGATAGGAGAAATAGACATCTTATAAATATTTTGGTCTATTCTCCTGAAGGAACAGTGTTTCTAAAATCTATGGATGCAAGTGATGTCATCAAAACAGCAAAGAACATATTTGGCCTTTTGAAGGAGAAGGTGGAAACGGTTGGACTGAAAAATGTAGTCCAAGTTGTCACTGATAATGCAGTTAACCAGTTGGTGGCCGGAAGACCATTGGAGGTAGAGTTTCCAACTATATTTTGGTCACCTTGTGCAGCTCATTGTCTAAATTTGATCAAGAAAAACATTGGTGAAAGGGAGCAAGTGATAGATGCATGTAGACGTGATTCAGTGATAACTAAGTTTATTTACAATCACATCTTTGTGTTGAGTTTGTTAAGGAAAAGAGATAGTTGGACTGAGATCATTCGTCCTGGACCTCCTAGATTTGCTACAAGTTTTTTTACACTCCACAGTCTTGTTTCACATATAAATGATTTGCAATTTGTCTTTCTGAGCAAAGAATTCAAAGATTCAATAGAGGTGTAAATTGGACTGACTGGTCCAAGCTGGCCTTGTCCGGCCCTTAATTCAGCCCAGATCGGTCCAGCTCCAAAAAAAATCGAGCCAGCCCGGTCCATTACGGGCCACGGGCCGTACCGGACTCTCGGTTGGGCCCATTCGCTCCATTTTATTAGGCCCAATCATGGGCTCGTTTTAAGAAAGAGCCGGGCCGGATCGGGTTGACTCGCTTTAAAAAAAAAACGTTCACATGAACGTTGCACATGTGCAACATTTATATATATATATAATTTTTCATAAATCACACACCACTTCTTCTATAAATACCATCTCATTCTTTTCATTTTTCACAACTCATCTCCTTCTCAATTCTCAATCTCTCTTTTTTCTATACTACACTTTTAATTTCTTAACTCTTCTCTCTAAGTCTCAACTCTTCTCCCTTGTGTGGAATACAAGTTTGGCTTTAAGCTCCGATCTTTATTCTTCATCAACAACAATCTTACACTCTGGACTCCAGTCTCCATCTCCAATCGTCCAATGGTCTAACATCTGTGTCCACTGACAGCTGGTCAGGCGTCCATCAATTTTACTTCTAATCCCTCCTATTTCTTTACTTCTAATTCCTTTATTTTTGAGTTTTGGGTTTTTGAGGTTAAGTTTTTTTTTATTATCAATTTGTTTAACCTTAAAAATGGATTATCCTTTTAATGTAGGAAGTCATGATTATATCCCTGACCCTGAGTATAACTCTATCTAAGAGTCAGAACAACCACAAACTACAACAACCTCACAAACACAATCTACGTGAACTAAAAAACCTAAGAAGCAAAGTCCATAGGTTTGGGAACATATAATCCTAGATCTCATAAATGAAAATAAATGTTATTGTAAATATTGTAGTTCTGGATATATTTGTCCTACGAGTGGGAATGTAGGTCATATTACTAGACATTTAACAAAATATATAGCTGTCCATAATAAAGATGATAATATAGACTTAAGACAACCTAAATTACATGTTAGTTCTAGTGGAATAGTTAATTAGAAATATAATACAGAAGAAGTAAAATATGATGTAACAAAAATTATAGTACAAGATACACAACCTTTTATTTTTTCTGAAAATAAAAATTTGAAAGTTGTGTATAAAATTATTTAAACTCACAATTTAAAGGTCATTCTAGGAATACTACTAAAAATATAATTTATAAAACATTTAAAAAAGATAAAGAAATTTTAATTGGAATGTTTTTTAGTTTATTATGTAAAATATCATTAACTTGTGATGTTTGGACAGGTCCAAATAATTTTCCTTATTTATGTTTAGCAGCACATTGGATAGACATAAAATGGAATTTACAAAAAAAATTAATTGTTTTTAAACTTTTTGATCATCCACACATTGGAAAAGCTATAGCAAATATTATAGAAGATATTAGTAAAGAATTTAAAATATATAATAAAATTAATACAATATTTTTTGATAATGCTTCTAATAATAATGTTGCAGTAGGAATATTATAAAGAAATTTAAAACATATATTAAATGGTGATTTATTTCATTGTAGGTGTTGTCACATTTTAAATTTAATTGTACAAAAATGTATACATTGCATTTGGCCTTATATAAAAAATATAAGAGTAGCTATATTATTTATTTAAACAACAAGTAAAAGATTTCAAGAATTTAGATATTTATGTGCAGAATAAGGTATAAAAGTTAAAAAATTTAAATTAGATGTTCAACATAAATGGAATTCAACATATGATATGTTAACATCATGTTTATTTTATAGTAACGTAATTACAACATATTATAATTCAAGATCTAATTATTTATTAAAAAATGAAGATTAGAATAATGCTAATATAATTCATACATTTTTAGAACCATTTTATACTGCAATTAATCAATTATCTGGTCAATATTATCCTATTACTTCTTTAGTTTTAGTTAATTTATTTAATATTACAAATACTTTTTAATAATATAGACAATTCCCATAATTTGAATATATTATTAAAATAATGGAAGAAAAATATAATAGTTATTGGAATGAGCATCCAATGTAGTCATGCTTAGCTTTAATTATGAATCCTGAGTATAGATTAGTTGATTGCATAGTATTTATAGATGATATTTTTAGTAATATGAATCAAAATAAAAAAATGGATGGATATAATAATAAAATTAAGGAAACTTTATATGCATTATTTAAAAAATATATTAATAATTATGGTGAAAGTAGTTCTAGTACACATACATTTAGTTTTGTAGGATCACATAATAGTAGTAGTAGTAATTCATTTTGGAATAGATTAAATAAGAAACAAAGAAATTATGTAAAATCAACAATAAATAATAAATTAGAAAATTATTTAGAATGTGAGTTTACATTTAGTGATATTAAAATGAATAACTTAAATGTATTAATGTGGTGGTCTAGTACTGCCGTTGTGTTTCCTATAGTTTCTAGAAGTTTTTAGAATCGCTAAAGATTTACTAACGTTTTCGACGTCTACTATGGCGTTGAAGTCTACATTTTCTGCAGAAAAAGAGTTTTAAGTGATAGAAGATGTAAATTATCAGAAAAATCTGTAGAAGCCTTTGTTTACTTGAAAGATTGGTATGATGTAATTGATCGTCTACAAAATTTAAACTTAAGCGACGAATCAGAAGACGAAGAGACAACAACTTCAACAGGAGCATAAACTTCTGCTACAGATTAAAAAATATGAATAATTGTTTTTTTGTAAATTTTTTAATATATATTAATGTAATAATTGTAAATGTAAAAAATGTAAATTGTTGAATATCAGAATATCTGATGTAAATGTAAAAATATAAATTTCAAGTTTTTATTGTTTTATATATATATAGGATATTAATATAAATTTCATTTATTTAATAATAAATACTTTTTTTAATTTAATTGTTAATGTAAAATGTTGAATATCTTTTCAAGTTTTTTAATTTATACATTAATTATTTAATAATAAATAATTTTTTTAAATTTAAAAATTTATGGACCGGTCCGGACCGGCCCATATATCGACCCACTAGCGGCCCATGGACTGTGTTGAGCCGGAGGATTTTTATCCACGGCCTGGCCCGACTCGGACCGTTTTTGTAGACGAGCCAGGCTGACTCGGTCCAAGCCCTGACAATTTTTTGGTCGACCCGACCAGTTTTATACGTCTAGATATGCTAAAGACAACAAGGGAAAGATTGTGCAAGCATATGTAGTGGATTAACAATTTTGGAGGACTTGCAAAGATCTAGTTAGTTCGTGTTGTGAGACTGATGGATTCTAATGATAGACTGGTTATGGGTTATCTTTATGAGGCCATGGGTAGAGCCAAGGAAGCCATTAAGAAATTGTTTGGGGGTAACAAGAAAGGCAAAGGCCTTTAAATCCCAAGTTTCACTATAACAAAAGCACACTCTCAAGGCAACCTGAAAACCAAACCAGACTTGATGATGTCATTGAGAGGATGACAGAAGGAAGTATATCTTTGCAATAAAAAATCACGAGAGATGGAGACATTAACTTCTCAAGGACAAAACTTGACAAGATTTGCGAAAAAGTTCTTTGAGCACTCAATTGCCTAGTAATTTGTATTTATTTTGTTGTTCGTAAATTGAGAAACCTTGGCTTATATAGTTAATTTAATGCTTTTGCATTTTAAAATTGTGTTTGAAGGTCAATCGTGGGGAATGTAGGGAGGTGAAAGCCCAAACCTTAAAAAATTTATTGTGCAAATTCTTAGTTAAACTTGTAACTCCTCGGGTTGTGAAAGGAATTAGAGCATGTTTAAGCAAATTCACTCAAAAAATAGGAATAGACTAAAGTATCATAGGCTCAATGATCTTGTCTACGTCCATTACAATTTCAAACTTAAGCATTGGTAACTACATGAAATCAATATATTGCCTTCTTTATTTTTTAATTTTTATTTTCTTGTAAAAATGAAAATAAGGACAAAAACTTTGATCCAATTGACATTTACTTCATTGATGTTAAGGAGTGGATTATGAAGAATGATGAGCCCCCACTACATGATTTGGAAGAGAATGAAAGAATGATTGAAGAAGATGTAAGACCAAGATGTGGGAAGAAAGGTAACCTATGGATTTCAACATTGATCCAAAAGTTTATATAATGATGGTGATTTTGGACTCTTTAAGCTTACGACAACAACTAAGGTAGCATTTGGTAACAATTTTTCCTTTTAAGCGTTTTTTGAAAAACTAGCTTATGTGTTTTTTTTTACCATAGACAACTTATGAGATACGTGAAGAATGATGTTTGGTTGCATTGCAAAATATGTACTTATTTTTTGTTTAAAATAACCAAACTACTCTTCATATTAAAAACCCTAACTCTCCTAATATCCTTTCTTTCTTCTTTTCCATCTATTGTTGCCGTCTCCTCCTCTCCATCTCCTCGTTGGCATCACCTTTTTCACCCTTTCCTCCCTTTAGTCAATGCCACCTCCATCTTCTCTCCTTCTTTTCCCTCGTCGGCATCACATTCTCCTTCCTTTCCTCCTTTATCGACATCACCTTCTTCACTTTCCCCTCCCTTTTGTCGGATCATAAGCATCTCCACCTCCTCTATGATCTCTGCCACGTCTGTTGACATCGCCTTCTTGAGATTAGTGGCCCTAATGGGCTCGACGAACAGTATGATGAAGGCACGACGTGACTTTGGGTCTTAAAGGATGATGAAGCTCGTCAAGAGGCAAATGCTCTTGAAAGTTGGAGTGCGCCGTCACGACTCTTACAACGAACTCCATGTCGTTCATCCTCTACTGCGGGTTGTTCGACAAGCTCGTCAACTTTTGGAAATGTGAGAAGGACTTCTCCCATGACAACATTTTATGAGGGCACAAGCTAACAGTGTTGTGCTTGGCAATGGTAGGTATGCTACAGAGTGGGTCTACCGACAAGATTATCTGCGTTTGGAGGGAGGATGGGTTCGTGATCGTTAGAGAAGAGGAGGAAGAACAAGAGCAATTGGGAATAGGGTTTGCGGTCGCTAGAGAAGAAGAACAAGAAGAGCGGTTAGATCGGGGTGTAAGGAAAAATAGGGTTTGTAGGATGAGAGACTCATGTGTAATATTACGCTTTTAACAACGACAATATAGGAAATAGATGGAAGAAAATCCTGACGCTTTTAAAAAAACTACCTCTCAAAAAAAAATTTCTAGTATTTTTAATGAGCTTTACACATGATAAAAAAGTCGATGTTTTTGAATAAGTTCACTTTTTTTATACGTTTGGTTCAATTTTTTCTCCATGAGTGATTATTTTCAGTAAGTTATAAAAAATAATTGTTGCTAAACACTACTTAAGTTATTAATCCTTGATTAATCTAAATAGATGCTGTGGGAGATACACAAATTGATGATAATGATGATGCCTTGGAGCTTAAAGATGCCATTGAGGAAGATGAGAATGATGACTACGAACATGAAGATGACAATACATTGGAAGATGAAGGAGATGATGAGAGTAGGTTGCATGGCAATTATTAGCAGATTTGTAATTTAAGTGGATCTTTCATTTAAAACTTTAAGTAGGCTTTGTCATTAGACTATTATATAGGATTGTCGTTTAACTTGAAGTATTTTTAAGTGGATGATGAGCATAGAATTCAACGTCGTTTTTGTGTCAAACTTGAGATAAAAATAGGAAACGTGTCAGACATCGATGGAAATGTCGGTAGAAACACGGTAAATTTACGGAAGTTCATAAAAATAATCAAAAAATTTTGAATTTTGATTTGAAACTTTAAGATATGTTAAAGTAAGCAATAATCTATATCTTAGATTATTTATACTTTCACATTAACATATAGTAGATGAACCTAATAGAAATATCTTAAAGTATAAATAATACGTAAAAATGCTTAATAAATGTTTAAAAACAAAAATACTTGGAAAAGTTTCATTATATATGTTTAATACCATGAAGAATGTCTTGATTGATCAAAATATTCTTCTTATACATCAACCATGTTGTATTCTTGATGAATTTATTGCTAAACTTGGGACTTTCTCTACAATACATAGTTATTCCAAGACATATGATAATAATGTCTGATATTCATTGATGTAATAGTGGTATTGTAACATTGACAGTTGTATTAAGAATCTTACTGGTGAATATTGTGGAATTATATGTACTAATTGAGGAATTTCTTGAGGCTGTCGAGGAATATAAGAATGATCTGGAGGATGTTCAAGTAGTTATTCTTCATATTATGTTGAAGGAGGTGGGTAATGAAAGAATGAGTTCATATCTCATTCAGTATGTTTGCTTGAAGTATAAGAAGATGTAGTTTTTGTCCAATCATTTTTAGTGTGTTTGTTTAACAGAACCACCTCTATAAGAACTATAATCATAATGATCTCTAAGATCATGAATACTCAAAGAATCAAGTGAATCTAACAAAGATCTTCTTATATGACTACTCTAAGAATCTTTATCTAGTTGTTGATTACAAATCCCTTCGTTGATAATGAATTTTTAGCCGGACTCCATGATCCTTGCCTTGTATAGTATGTGTGAAGGTATCTTCTCCTGTAAATAGGCTAAATGACCTCTATGTTTTTCTGTCTTTATGACTCTTCTGTTGTAAGTGGGACAGTATTTCTGATGTTACCATCATCGTCGTCTGATGGTTGTGTGCCATCATCATCATTTGTACTACTATCATTTCCTAAGCCTGGAGTAATGTCCACGAGAACGTTTTGATAAGCTCATATATTCCTCTACATCAATGTTTATTTCACTAACAATTTTAGAACATGATCTACTTTGTTCTTCAGTTAAAATTGATTCTCTATTTTTTTTACAACTACTGAAGAATAGGATTTTTTTTTGTCCTTATTATAAATATATGTAAGATCTATTGAGTCTATATAGTCTTTTTCTTCCCTTTTTTAATATATTTTATTCTTAGTCACATGTTATAGTGTACAAATATCAAGTCATTCAACCGTACAATGTCTAATCTATTTCTTTTCTTTGTATAAATAAAGTTAAATGTGCTCTAACTTCATTCACAGCCAAATGCTACTGTTGTTTGAGATAAAACCTTTACAACAATATTATCAGATTTGGAGCATTTATTTCATTTAACATCCACCATTTACCTAAAATATGATATATAATTATTAACTATATTATGGAGTAATATTATGAAATAAAAGAAATGATAATAAAAATATTACTTGGAATCATTAAATCATGAAAACGTATAGCACGAGACTTTCCAAATGATAAAAGTTTATTCTGAAAGTACTTTATTTTATTGAGACTTTGTACTTAGACATTGATATTAGGTTTCAATTTTTTGATGTACTTAGACATTGATATTAGGTTTCAATTGTTTGATCACATCTTCAGTACGACTACCAAGTTGATGACTATACTGAAACTACGGATTCAAATAATATGCTATATTGACCAAAAAAACTCATTTAGCAAACAATTGTATAACAAATGAAGTATAATTATGAAAAACGTTAATGTACATTTTAAAATACTTACTAACTTCACGTAAAGGATGAAGAAACATGTTAAACCATCCATCAACTATAATTTTGAGATTGTATTAGATGATCTGTATGCTACATCAGTTATAACATCTTTTATCAATCTCATAACTTCATATAAAAAATCCATGACAGGTTTTTTATCGCCATTCACCAATCAAAGAACCTTCAAAATTAGTTTCATAATATTTACAACTGTTCGATAATCCTTCCAAAAATGTATATTATTTATAATTAAATTTTGCTCTTTACCATTTGAACTTTCACTCTCGTGGTATTTGTACCTCTCTGCTTATATATAGATAGATCCCTCTATTCATAGTTAATTGATTTTGAGTTGAATGTCCATATTTTAACAATTGATGTTAAGAATATATTAAGTATCATGATGTAACATATGACTAAACAATTACCGATTACCAATCTCACATCATTCTCTAAAAATAAATATCAAATTGATGACAAAAGCAACTTTAGACAAGAAAGTGACCTCCTGTTATTCCGATAAGACAAATTTCACAAGATAATCTAGATTTTAACTACTAAAAATTCCTCTAGAGAGAAACTGACGTATTAATGTATATGATTGTCTATAACTAACTGTTAGACTTATTATTATTAGGCTTATTATGATTGTGTGGGATAATAGATTATTAGATATCTATTTATCTAATAACACTGTAAATATATAATTACCCCTTAATTAGTGATGATTCCCTTATTTATTTTCACATGATATCAGAGCTTAGGATTTAGGAGTCCACCAAAGAAAATATAAAAAAAAGAAAGAAAGAAGAAAGAACTATCGACAGTAGCAATAAGACTAGAGCCATTGCTGTTGACTCTAGCAGTCACCAACAACAACAACATGCACAGGAGCCACTGTCGAACCCTCCAGTAGCAGTAACAGGTATCCGCAACCTCTTCCCAACCTTCAGCCGTCGTTGTAGCCCTCCTGTAACATCGGCATAACGTGTGTCTGGAACCTAAGAATAGCTTGTAGTCTCATACTATCAAATATAATCCATAAGCCAGATGGTGTTGTGGACAGGTACAAGGTCCTATTAGTTGCACATGGATTTACATTGAAGTATGGTGTAGATTACGTAGAAACTTTTTCACCCATTACTTGACTAAATTCTATATGGGTTCTTCTTTCTGTTGCTATAAACTAGTCCTGGGAACTTAGTTTGGATGTGAAGAATACTTTCCTATATTATAACTTGACTAAAAAAGTGTTTATGGAACAACCTCTAAGGTACATTGCTCAGGGGGAGAATTGAAAGCCATTTATAGCCTTAAACAAAGTTCCCATGCATGATTTGAGAAGTTCAGTAGTATAATCATAGTTAGTGGTTTTCAATGTTGTGCTGTCGATTACTCTATTTTCTACAGATGGATCGACAATGGTTGTATTATTCTAATAGTGTATGTAGATGATATACAAGTAGTGACACTGTCGAAATTCAAGAGACTAAAGAATACTTAAAGGTGCATTTCGTTACAAAAAACATGAGAAAAATCAAGTATTTCTTAGACATTGAGTTTGCTTATACCAAGGGTAGGATGACATTATCTCAAAGGAAGTATGCCTTAAATCTTCTTTAAGAAATTGGTCTCATAGGATATAAGTTAGAAAGTAATCCTGTCAATCTGACCTTAGATTTTTAGACAGTTTGTTGTCACTTTTTGAGGAAGTAGGTAGATACTAACACCTGATTGGAAAATTAATCTACTTAACTGTTACACGTTTTGACATTGCATATAGAATGTACTCAGTCAATTTATGCATGAACTAAGTACAGTACATTGACAGAGAGCACTGAGAATACTGGCATACATCAAGAAGACTCTTGGTAAAGAATTGATTTATAAAAGAAATGATCATCCATACATTGAGGCCTATTCAGACTTAGACTATATAGTACACAGAGGAAACTAGAGGTTAACTTCCAGGGTAATGTATGTATGTTGGAGGTAATCTTGTCACACGATGCAGCAAGAAACAAAATATAGTCTCCAGATCAAGTGTTGAAGCTGAATATCGATCCATAATATAGACAACCTGTGAGATGATGTGACTCCATTCCTTTCTGTTCAAGCTTAGTTTTTCTGTAGTTGTTCCTATGTTTGTGTATTAAAATAATTGAATTGCCATTTTCATTGCAAACAATCTCATTTTTCACGAGCGTACTAAACACATAGAGATAGATTGTTATTATATTCATGATATAGTAATGAAAGGAGTTATTTCTACATTTTATACGCAATTCTTAGATCAACTAGCAGATATTTTTACTAAAGGACTAAGTGTTGGGTTTTTTGAGTCACTGTGTAACAAGTTGGATATAATTGATATACATACTCCAGTTTGAGGGTAAGTGTTGAATTTATTATTATTAGGCTTATTGTGTTTATGTAAGATAATGGGTTATTGGATATCCATTTACCTAATAACTTTATAAATATATAATTATCCCCTCATTAATAATGAGTCCCTTGGTTTATTCTCACACTAACAAATTAGTTGGCTAGACTTCTGATCTAACTTTATCTTTGCTTGAATGATGTCCTTCATTATAAATGGCTTATCTCACTTTAATATTAAGAACGCCAATTGTGATTAAAAGGAACACTACTCAAGTTAACGCATCATGATGAGTGCATGTCAAAATTTAAAATATAGTGATAGCAGAAACTCATAAATCTTAAATCAGTATCCCATAGAAAGAAGTAACAATATCATACCTAAGTCTCACATTCACACCGCTGTATGATTCATATGGCATCTCAACAGTAGAAAACTCAAATGGGTATGTTTTCCTTTCATATATCTCACCAGGCACATCCAACTCCCGAACTGCATAGAGGACAAGTTGGTTGGGACTTTCACTCAGTGTCAAGAAACAAATTCTTTCTAGTTAGCAAGCAAAATAGAAAAAGGGATGGATGGTCCTGCTAAAATAACCAAAAAGCAACAAAATGAGAATTATAAGATTATTATCCATAATACCGACCATTGTCAGCATCAATCCTTAATGAAGGGTTAAAGTGAAGGATCCTAAGATTCAATCATTTCAACAAAGCAAGGATCAAAATTTATTGTCAAAAAACTTTAGACAAGAACAGACTAGAGATGAGTCCTGCATATCACCCTAGAATTAAAATAGCACAAATGATGAAGGTCAAAGAAAATTGTTACAGGAATTGTAGTTGTTCACAATCAAAGACCAAGTCGAAGCACATCCTCGATTAAACAACAGTAACCATGACAGGTTAACAAATTATAGAATGCTCTCTGGTTGTTTCCTAACTTCTAACAAATTCTTTGAGAAAGAAAATCACTAATTCTACCCAAAAAAAAGAAAGAATCCACCAGTTCACAAAGGACTGAAATCCAATAGAACTTTATGATCTAATTTAGGGAAAAGTTGGATGAATAGCTGTCAGACTTCGATGGAAAGAGAGTGGGTGTAGAGATGTTTGAATGATATAGGACAGATGAAGACAGTCAGAAAATTCAATGTACTATTCATTTTAGGCAACAGATTAATCAGTATTGATCTCTATGTACTTTCTCAGTTGACATCAGACAAAAGCAAAATATATGCATACATAATTGGTTCATGCATTATGCATTCAAACTGTGAAATATGTGCGACATTGTGCAGATGGATTCTTTAGGCAACAGATTCATCAGTATTGATCTCTATGTACTTCCTGTTTTGACATCAGACGAGCAAAATATACGCATATATAATTTGTACATGCATTATGCATTTAAACTGTGAATTACGTGCGATAAAGTGCAGATGGATTCTTTTACTGCAAAATTGATAATGATTGATGGATAGCACATGAGACCTTTGAGCAAGGAAGTTTAACAGACAAAAACTAACGGATTATTCTATTTACCAAGAGAGGTAAAGTCGTAGAAGTTGCCTCTATCAAAGTACAGCTCTGCAAGGTAACAGTAATTGTTAGCGAAAAAAAAAGTGCAACTTGCGCTGGCTTTAAATATACAAAGTACTGAAGAGATCAAAAACATAGACAAACTTCAAAACTTGATAGCATATACAAATAGACTTGTAGACTAATGCAGAAATACCACAAATGAGAAAAGAGCAAAAAAAGAGAGAGCTAGAGAGAACACAAGGGAATTGTGTAGAATATACAAAGTCAATTAACGAAACGTGTTCACTCACACGAGATTAAAATGTGAATCAACCATACAAGAGAAAATAGAAAATGGAAACAATCATCTGTTGTATCTTCAGATTGTCTTTCACTAAAAAAAAGTGTTGAAATGGGACAGTGCATAGAAGAATAAAAAAGAGCATTATGAGAATAATTCGAAGGGTAATCTTTTGATGGTGCATTAAAAGCTAACTGAGCAGAAAGAAACCGGAAAAGACATGCCAATGATCAGCAAGAAAACAATGCATACACAACAAAATTAAAACATTGCAGAATAACTGCAAACAAATGTACAAATCACGAAAAATAATTCTAATAATACACAATGTGTTGACATAATTTGGGCTAGTTGAATCCATAGGTAATGCACAAGCGACTTAAGAAGAAAAAGGTAAATACAAACAAAAGTAGGTGTCTATTTTTATAATAAAAAGGAATATCTTGAAAAATAAAGCAAACCTATTTGTCCAAGGAGCTCAATTTTTACACCAATATGTTCAACTTTTTTTCCATGGACAGGTTCAATAGAAACCTACACAGCAGAAGAGAGCCAGAAAGGTCATGACTAACATCAGTATTATCCTTCCCTACTTAGCAGGAGTGCAGATAAAGTTTGTCAACATCCATATCTAAAATGCAAGCACTTTACTTCTCCTGCAATGTTTTCTTGGCTTTGGAAAAGTGGCACCAAAGCCGTCTGGCCATTTTCCTTCTTTATAGAAACCTGTAGAATATAAAAAATGAGCAGATACACTTTTTGTGAAGAAAGAATAGAAGATATACCCTTTTGTGAAGAAGAAACTGAGTTGATGTACTTTTTGGTTAAGAAGTAAATGTGTAGATATTGATGTGCTATTAGAATTAAGATATTTAATTGGAAAATATAGAATTTTAAAAGATGGAAAATCAAATGAATTTCTTGAAGTTTCAAATCGTGCTTGTTTACTTGGTTGGGAGGTGTGGTTACCTAGGATTTTACATCACTCACTTTTTGCAGGATTCTAAAACGCTGCAACATAAGGAATTCGGTGGTGCTTTCCTATCAAAGCCCTAAAAATCCTACAATTTCAACAATCAAATTGGAGTAATCTTTTCCTATCAAATCCATAAAAATCCTAAAACTGAAACAAGCAAATTGTACTCGACTTTGGCTAAAACCCATACAATGAAAACATGCAATCTAAATAGTTATTAAGATTACACACAATTGTTAGATTATAAATGTTTCTGTGGTTGAATGGATCCTTATATGGATATCCCTTCTATCCTTATAGTCTCCTTTATATACAAGGACAACCCTACAAGAAAATATGTGCTTAACTTGCTTAAGGAAATTGACTTGGATGCAAACCTAAAAGCACACCTATGGATCAAATTTCAGATTTTTGGGATGATTCGTTTTAACTATTCGAATATATTGGAAGATACACGAGGCTCATTAGGAAACTCATTTACCTAACAGTTACACAAACCATCTCTTATGTTGTGGGTTACTCAATTAGTTCATGCAAAAACCTAGGATAGTTAACAGGAGTAGTTAGGATGTTGCCTATGTTAAGAATGCGCTTGAAAATGGTTTTATCCACCATAAGCATGGGCATCTCAAAATTAAGGCATATGCAAGCTCCACCTACATAAGAGGAATTCGGTCACTTAGAGAAGCAAGAAGTAGAATGTGATGTCCAGATTAAGCGCAAAGTAAGAGTACAAGTTTGTGGCTCTCAACTACTTGCATGATCATGTGGCTCAAGTCTCTTGTGATAGGGTTAGGGTTTCTAACCAAATTCCAATGCTTATGCATTGTGACAGTCAGACGATGATCTAGCCAACAATCTAGCATTCCATGAATACACGAAGCATATTAAAGTGGTGTATGTTGTGATGAATGGCTACATTTCCACTATTTTCACTCCTTCCTCTAAGCAACGTGAAGATATATTCACTAAGGGTCTACCTTTAGGCATTTTTGACACTTTACGTAAAAAGTTAGGCATGCATGATATATATGCTCTAGCTTGAGAGGGAGTGTTAGAAGAGTATGTTTGTAGTAACATGGATACTTAAATGAATATCCATTCTATCCTTATAAAGGAGACAAACTCTACATGAAGTTAATCTATTTTATTCTTTGACAATAGCAATAACATTTCTTGACTACTGGCAAAGTAGATTATTAGCTAACATTTTCAATATGGTTAATAACTTTAAAAGTGGAGATTCGAGGACGTATAAAGAGAAAGAATCTCTATGTATTCAATCCTTGGTATGGGATATTGATGAACATTTTTCTATTAAATCCCCAAAAAATGTTATTATTGATGGTATAAAGCTTTCCATTTAATTTTAAGTAAGCTTCTCCGTCTTTCATTTCTTTTGGCTTCTCTTCATGTGTTCCCTAGCATACTTGTGGGATTGCATTTTCATATGAAGGTCCAAGATCCACGTAATGAGACAAACTGACAATGGACTTGTAGAAAATACTTGGTTTTTTGGAAAACTTCATCAACATGTGTGAGACATACATTATACAATAGGAACAAGTGTGGTTTGATTTACAAGAATGTAGTGGATTGAAAAGGGGGATATCACGTTGATTTTTTTCTAAGCATTGATTTTTTTACATGCTTTCATATAAGTTGTTTGGGGCTTAGATATCCTACAGATCATATATGCCCTATTTACTAAATTTTACAATCATACTGTCCTTCACTTAAGAGGTAAAAAGTTGCTATGTAAGACTATAGTTATCAGGCAAAGAAATATATTCTTTTGAACTTTGATCTTCTTAGTTAAGTCAGCTTGTTGATGGAGTTCGATTATGAAAAATCAATTGAACATTTTTTTTCTTTGATGTCCAATTGACATTTTACATAAAGTCTATGACTAAGGACCTATTTGTGCCTTAGAAACGAAAGGAAATGGAAAATGTAAACCAAAGGAAACAGAAACTAATGAAATTTATTTTTCCTTTGACCAATTTTTTTAGTGTTTGCGTCTATCATAAGAAACAAACAGAAAACAAAAATTATATATTTGTGTCTGTTAATGGAAATAAATAGAAACCATGTACGTGTTCTGATAGTGGTGGAGGTTGCCATTAGGGGGAGGGGAGGGAGGAGGAGAAGAGGTGGAGTGATAGGGTTTGGGCGGGGAGAGGAGGGGAAAGGAGAAGGAGGAGGGAGGAGGGTCAGGTTAGGGTAGTGAGGACGACTATTCTCATGCATCGCTCAGGCTCGAAAAGAATCATGATTAGTAAAGGAGGACGAAGAAAAAAAGGAAGAAGGACATGCGTTTCTGTCCGAATTCTAACCTAAAACCCTAGAAACCAAAATCCATTCCTTTTTATACTCTGGGAACAAACAAAAAGCAATTTCTTTTCCAATAAAGGTACAAACACTGTTTAAAAAAATGATCAAAGGGAAACCATTTTCCTTTCCTTTGGTTTCCTTCTATTTTTGATGGCATAAAGCCCCCCTAAGTGTCTCTTGAATCTCCTGAGGATGCCCTAATCACACATGTCAACTATTCAAACATGCATCATAACAAAGTAGTAAAACGCACGAAACATGACATGATGGAAGGAGATAAAGGGTTAGAAGGTCCTTATTGGTTCCCATAAATGCATAGGCATGATTGGTGATGTGATCCCACAAAGGCACAAACACACCATAAAATCAGCTCATGAGTAAAATCTTCATGAACATGTAGCATAAATTTAGAATCAACTACCTCAATAAAAAGATAAATCAACATTTTAAAAATAGATAAAAGACCCATGCTGGCAGATCAGCTCAAAATGTCTAAAAGGTTTTTTTACCGAATCAAGATGCTAGGATTTTATCTGATCCTTGGAGATCAATTTTTATAATGCATTCTACCTGGCTTAAAGTTAGATTAATTTTTAACTCCTTCCAACAAAATACAACTGCATAATTATTGTTTAGGGGATAACATCCATAGGGGGTAGTTTAGAACCTAACTATGCTCAAAGAAGTCCTTTGTGCTGATACCAATCTGATCAACATGTTATCTCTTTGACTCTGTTTGGTCAGACCTAAAAATACACCACCGTTCTGAATTAAACAGGATTCAATCTGCAACATCAATTTTATCCTTCAGAAAACACCTAGGTTTCTAACTTAACATAGCATGTTGGTTGAACAACATCATTTTTTCCACGACAATAACATATCTATAGCAATTTTCTGAGTATGAAAAGGATTAATAACAATAAAAAAGAATCAATTCATAAAAAAATATTAAAATAAGTGAAGCTTTTGAGGCACTCGTGAGCAACAAGGAAAGAATGTCTCGTGATAAAATTTCAAGTCTTACCTTTTTACGTGTTTTCCCATCTGTAAATGTGATTCCAATGTTACAAGGAGACTTGAATGCTCCTATAATATAATTCTGAAATAAATACAAATTAACAAATGAAAAGGATGAAGTGCAACTACAACAAGAAAGGAAATAGAATTCCAAGCGATATCAACTGAAACCAGCAAAAGATAAATTCTTAAGAAAAAATTTAAATAAAGGAAAAAATGGAGTCAATGGACTGCAAAAGAAAATTTGTAAATATAAGAAAGATGACAAAAGAACTACATTACATAGAATCACAGAGTAGTAATAGATGTAGACACGATATGAAAGGAACCACGTGATTTTATGGCTTTATAGGTCATATAACATATTCACCTGCTCCATGTACTAGCACATAAACCATAGGTAGTTAATAACCGAAGCAATAAAGCATATTCCTACCAGTCTACTAACTCAATATTGCAACAAAAAGCTGCAAAACAATGACAGAAGTAAAGAGAGATTGCCTCTCATCCTGGAATTCAACTAGACCAACAAACACAAACCACTTATAGAAGAAAACAACGGAATGCACACATTCAAACAAGAGACGAACTACAACATTCTACAATAAAAGATAATATAAACCATGTCCATAATGTCCCAAAAAGCTCATTTAAACTACATTGTCAGTCTGAATAGGCAACGAAAAGTGCGAGGCCAAAACATAATTTGTAAGCTTGACCGATTTAGGCCAAAAAGAAAACTCACCATGGCTGCGTTCCTACGGGAAAACGTTCCACTATAACCCCTCGATCTCGAAAACGAAGAAGGTCTGTTACATGAGACACAAACCAAATTACACGCAAATTCCACCTCTAAATCAAAGAAAAACTTGATCAGATCTCGCATGTAGAGCTACTACAATATGCAATTGTACTAAATCCTACCAAAGTAAAACATGGGAAAAAGGGAGAGATCAAGATCAAATCTCCAATGTATTGCACATCGCTGGCATATGGAATCGAGAATTACCTTCCAACGCTGCCAAGCGCGAGGAGAGCGAGAGAGTGACTGATACGCCGGGTCGCGGCCTCGTGGGTGGATGGTGGTGGCACTGGCACAGGACGGTTCTCTTGGTTTCCGTCGCAAGTAAGATCCGATTATACCGCCAGTGGGGTCCGGCTATGACTATATGCTATTTAAATGGATTATAGTTTACTGTTTTATACTGCGGTTGTTACGTTAGAACATAATCCAATTCAAATGTATCTTATGTCTAAAACTTTTGTTGGTCCTAAGTTATCTTGCTTCATCCATGCTTGGACAAGCCATTGTACATTCATGGACGTTGTTAAACAGGCGTGGAGTCCTCCCTTCAATGGCTCTTTGATGGTGATCTTGGTATCAAAATTAGAGGTCGTCGGGCGGAAGCTCCCCAAGTGGAATAAGGTGGTCTTCAATTAACCATAGTTGACATGTATTACAACTAGGAGTTGCTTAGTAGGCTCTAGTTGCTGATCTCCGATTTGATGAGTTTGGAAAGGGGAGATGAAGAAGAAACAAATGGGAAAGAGCACTGGTTGAGGTTAGGCATTGATGAGTCATTGCTATAACATCTGTGACTTCTGTTTGTGCATGTTGTCTGCGTAGTTTGTTGGTGCATTGGGACAACATGTTAGCATGTTGTTGTAGCATATTTTGGGTTTTTTTGATGTCACGAGTATTGTAAGTGTGACCGTGTCTGACCCGGAGGGAGGGGGTGGGGAGGAGACCACAGCCATGTCGAGACGGCGAAGACGTAAGGATAAAAGAAAAGAAAAGGGAGTCGCCACCTAGTCTACATTTCCAATAGCTATAGTTTACACCATCAAAGAAGGGTGGTCGGTTAATGCTTTGTCCCTCCATAACATTATTGTTAAAGGATGAAGTAGCCATGTATTCTAGTAGATTTTTAATCTAATTCCTAGAAACCCGCTATGATACCAAATGTAAGATCGAAAGGCTTCTCTAAAGAGGGGTGAATAGAGAATTTTAGTTTTTAATATCACTATAATCAATTTTAAAAATAATCAGAAATGATAAGTAATTTGTTTTACAAAATTTTACTTATCATGCACAATAGAACAAGAAAGGGATGAGAGTAATTGATAAACACAATAGATTTATAGTGGTTCGGCAACCTAGCCTAGTCCACTCCTCAAGACCCTCTTGAGATTTTTTCCTTATTCTTAAATGTAAGAAGACTTACTTGTTGGTAGATCCACCAACTCCTCTCTTGCTCTTTCCACTTCTCTACACCCCGAGAAGCTAGAGCTCTTTTGAAGCTTTACAACAGAATTCTTTTTCTCACAAGGCTTGATTACAACTCTTTGCTTACAGAATGCTTGTGAGTAGAGTAAATGACTAAAGGAAAATGAAGAATTACAAGTATTCAATGTCTGTCTTAAAGAGGCATAAATGAGTAGTATTTATAGCCTCATGATCTTCATTACTTGTGTCTAACGACCATAATAACGGTCACAAACGGCTAGTCTTTCGGTATGCCGTTTTGCCCTTTGATGTGCCGTTTTGTCCTTCAGTCTGCATTTTGCGGTCAATTCGGTATGCCGTTTTTAACTTTGGTATACCAATTTCTCCTGAAACGGTATGCCGTTTTCCATCGGTATGCCGTTTCAGCATTTTGTTTTGATTCCTCAGCTCTTCGGAACTCCGACGCATGTTCCGTTTTCTTCTGATTCGGTATGCCGTTTTTCCTTCGGTATGCCGATTTGCTTTTCTTCTTTATGGAAATGAAAGGTTGATGAGTGTACCGTTTCTTCTGACTCATGATTCGTTTTTCCTTGATTCGGTATGCCGTTTCACTCATGGTATGCCATTTTTGTATGAACAGTATTCCGAAATCCCTTCGGTATGCCGTTTTTGTTATGAACTGAGAATCTAAGATAATATATGATTTTTGTCCTTAACATCTTTTGTAACATCTGTGCCTGGTATTTTCCATTTTATATAAACCATGGATTTCTTGTAATTATTGTATATGGTTTATTAATGGTTAATTCAGTTTGAGTTGGTTGGTTGTGGTTCTTCCTTGTGTTTTGTGCCCTTGGTTTCTCCATTGTGGTGTGTTTTTGACTTGTGGGCCTGTTTGTGCCTTGGGACCCATGTGTGCCACATGGGCTTGGACCCGGTTAAAGGGGAGCCAACGGCAGCCCGTGACCTGCCGCGTCCTCTTCCCCAATCCCGTGAGACCTAGCGGGGGGGAGATAGCCGCTCGTCCCGTCCCCTCCGTCCAGAGCTGGTGTAGCTGGTGAGAGCCTGCGGGATTCCGAGATGGCAGGCACGCTGGAGAGCTTTAAGAGGAGGTGGTGCGGTGGCTGTGTTGGAAGCCACGAGCTGCGAGCGGGGAGAACCAGTAGGAGGGCGAGTGGGAGTGAGGAGATTGAGGAAGGGCGCGGCCAGTGGAGGTCGTGTGAGCTGAGGATAGCTTGCACCAAGCCTCGCCGGAGCGCGTAGGGCACGCGGGGAGCTCACCGGAGCCTGGTACGCATTCCCATCTCCTCTCCTTCTTCGTTTACAGAGTATGCCAAATTAGGGCAAAATCTGAGATAATGCATGAAAAATTATGCTAAATATGTAGAAATGATGAGAATGTGATGCTTAGCATGTTTATGTTGATATCATGCTGATTTATGGGCTTTTGTGTGGTTTTCGTGGATGATTTAGGAAGCATGCTACAGTGTTAGTATTTGAGCTTCATGCCTTGTTGATTTTCGTTTGAACAGCATGCTTAATGGATTTGTG
>JAMKQA010006619.1:0-24040 GCA_024699735.1 Posidonia australis
CTTCTATCTTGGCATGTAAGTCCGAATACATATATAATAGAATATTTTGCTTTCATAAATGCTTTTCATATTTTCTGAAGTGATTATATAACATTTAATCACATACCATTTGTTATCATCAAAATGTATTTATAGATTTTTCAACATATATATATAGTCTCGTGCCTATCGCGCTCTGACGTATCGAATCAAATTTGCCTTCTACGCAACATTTCTCACTCTTGATTTGACTTTACAATTTAACTTCAAATTGGTTTCATCTCGCCCAAGGGCGTACATTAATAAGCATGATAATGCCGATATGAACCCGAATACGAATTATTTTTTCCGTTTGACTTTCTCAAGCTTTTCTAGTATTTGTTGTTTACGTGGCACTCTTTTAACATTTCTGATTTTTACATGATTTTCCCATCACCTAAGGACGTACATTAAGTCGCATTCTTAATGCCTACATTGTTCATCGGATTACTTTTTCTTATTGTTTCCCTCTCATTTAGTTTTTTGTGGAGATTTATGTCATGCTTTCGCATTCATATTAGACATATGTGTTGAAAAATCTTACATTTATTTTGATGATAACAATTTTGTTGTGTTTAAGCACAGGTGGCTATAAAAGGTCATATGAAGAAAGCAATAAACTGAATTGTAAAACAATCATTTATGTAAGTGTTATGAGTTGTAAAATCACATATTTGTATTCATGATGTAAAAATAATATACTGATGTGTAAAGGTAGACTACACAAGAAAGGATATGTAAATTTTTAAGTCACTTGTAAATCGAAATACCGAACACTTTCGGAATACTGAATCAGGAGAAAACGGAACATCAAACGGCACACTGAAATTCAAAGAACAAAGGGTGCTGAAAGCAAAAACGGCATACCGATTATTTTTGGAGTACCAAATCACGAGAATACGTAACATCAGACGACACACCGAAAATCTAGGAACAAAGGAAGTTGAAGGCAAAATCGACACACCGCAACATTTCGGAATACCGAATTAACCCGACCGTTACAGATTTTGGTCGACATATTGAATCTTATGTGAGTAAGCAAAAGATTTACTAGTCATTAGTCACACTTAGAGGTAAGCTCATCACTATAAATTAAGGTCCATATGCACCTCACAAACCACTGAAAACAACTGAGCTATCATACTTCAAGTGCTTCAAGAGATTGAGTCAAAATTCCATTCATACTTCGCTCCAAGTGATATTGAGCTTCAACTCCCATTCCGACAAAGTTTGACAAGCAAGGGGGAGATCACAAGTTGTGCAAGGGCTATTTTCACCATCAAGTTGCTTTGAGTGATTCTCTAGGAAGGAGAAAGAAATTACTATTTAAGGCAAATAATCAAGGTAAATTGTTGCTTGTAAATTATAGTTATTGAATAAAAGGGTTAAGTCTCAAGTGGGGAACTTGAGGAGTGGACAAAGCCGGAGTTGGCTGAACCACTATAAATTCTCTGAGTACTTGTGGTTGAATGTTTATATGATTGATCTTTATCTTCTTAAATTTGCATATCAAAAGTTAAAAATTTAACAAAAATCAAAGATTCTCTATTTACCCCCCTCTAGAGAAGCCTTAGTATCCAACAATATGCATCAGAAAGTAGACAAGCATTTACACACTAAGTCATGAGCGAGTAGTTAACCTAGAAAGATCGATTTCCTGATGTATGGGAATGTCTAATACTTTCCTCATGCATAACAAGAATCCTTTTCCTTTCTGTGAATCTTAGAGATTTGCATGCTACATCCATTAAACACGGGACACACATGTGTTTCTTTACATTGATTTCTCTGAATTTTCTTTGTGTTTGGTTTTCCTTGTCTTTCCATTAAAAGACTAGGAGACGACTCTTTTTCTTTATCCTTTTTCTTATCCTTCTTGGGTGTTTCTCAGTCGAGTTTTCTTCCTCGTATTCATCATCTTCGTTGTGACTATATTGGTATTCTTCGTGTGTTTTTATGTACGATGAGTCATGCAGTATTTTACCGGCATGGTCACACTATCTATGAGAATGAAACAAGGTACAATCATCTAAAGTATCCTAGAAATAGTTCTATCCTACACTAAGGAGTACTACCAGACATTAATATCATAAAACAAAACCAAAAAAACAAAGCCCACTCACCTGAGAACGTGATTGGATTATTTCCCTAACAATCGATAATCTCCTCCTTCGATACACAATGTTCCTAAGCCAAGCACTATATACCCAAATAAGAACTAAACCTAAAACAAACACTCGACACAAGAAGAGTAAAACTAATCCCGAAATCTTATTTAACCATGAACATAGGGGTTAATCCATCGGAGAAAATTAGGGCTTGGATCAACTCAACAAAAATATTGGGTAAGAGGAGGAAAAAGGGGTGGAAGTCTCACCCATTGGGGTGACAATGTGTAACACTCCGATTCCAGGTAAGCTACCAAAATCACAGTATTATAAGCAAAATTACACTAATTACAGTAATAATTAAATAACTGTAACTAAGGTTCACCTCCAAGAAACGATGTGTGGTTAGAAGCTTCTGCTTCAGCATCGGAACTCGATTGCACACGACCTGCGCCTGAAAATCAACCAAAGCATGCGTGAGTGACATCTAAGTCATCCACTACGCGTTAAAAATATACATGCAATAAAATCTGGCGGGAGCACAAAAATACAACTTTCAATTTATAAACCCATTGGATGACTTAGATACCATTTCCCAAGACTAAACTCCTTTTAAATCTCACATTTCCTTTCTTTTCCCAAAATATTTGGAATTTGTTTCCAAAACGACATTTTTTTTCCTAAAACTCATTTTTTCCTTTTCTTTTTATACCCTTTCAAAACCTTTCTCATATTCTAAGAAATTCACATACTCGATCAGGTTCAGCCTAAAATACAATGCCTCACAGGACTCAAAACCAAAATCATAAATACTGGTTGATAACTGGTTAAGACACAAATCTTTATTTTATTCTAAGATTTTACGACTATCCACAAGTCTAATTCTAGCCAAACCACATTTCTTTGATTTCACAAGACCACACACTTTTTTATTCTTTTCCACTTTTCTTTATTAATGTTACTTTGATCAGGGGTAATTAGGCACACAAACAGTAGGTGAGGATACCATTTTCGATACCTCCCTGCACTGTCATAGTGAAATTCTCCGTGCGGGATGACATCGCTCCGGCCAATTTACCTCAATTTCTTTTCATATATGCACGGGGATAAGTCTTTATCTGACGTCCCATCGGTTACCCGAATAACTATGTTCAATAACCTAGGCTCAGTCTACACCGTTGGTGATCTGGACACCTAGGTCTCATATTCTTAGGTTCAACCTATACCGTCACGAGCTCAGTGTCCAAACACTTAGGCCGACATACCCAGGCTCAGCTTACACCGTTTCAAGCTCGGCAACACAATCGTATCTGACAATTGGTTTCATTAGAGCCTTATATTCCTATCACATTGTCGACACCAATCTTCGTGGTTCATTAACACATTACTTGTATTTTATTTCCAGAACTCTTTAAATTCTTCTTTTCAAAACCATTTTTATTTTATTCTTTTTATTGCAGGAACTTGTTGAGTCCCAACTTAATTCATTTAAAATCATGTTATAAAATCACAAATTGGGTCTTATGCCCAAAAACCACACATTTAATTACTTTTATTCATTTTTAAGGTCTCAACCCAAAATCATTCCCAAATTTACTTATTTGGGTTCCATATTACTCCATGACATTTGCATGGGGAAAACACAAATTATTACCATTTTATATTCACATTTAAATACAACAAGGCCAGGGCAAAATCGACAAACCGAAAATCAGGTTCGGTATATCGAAAATCCCTGGTTCGTTATACGAAACATTTTTGGTATACTGAAACTTCCTGTTTTGGTCTACCTCCATGACATTTTTGGTATCCTGGCTTAATCTGACAGGAATTCGGTATGCAGAACCCAATTCAGCATGCTGAATTGCCCGCGACCAGGGCAGCTCTTCTGTTCCAACCAATACATTCGTCAGAAATGGGAGCCTCCAACGGACCCCTCAAACAAGTATCATAGAACACAAATAAATTATGGGGTGTAGACCCTTGAGTCTACTTCAAAACCCCTAAAACGATTTATCAATCCATTCACTATGTAATTTATACGAAAATCACAAAGCCGTGAAGCTCATTAATGACTACTGTAGCATGCATCCCTAAATCTAGTATAACCGTACAAATTTCCATCTTAACCATATGATATCTACATATTTGTGCTATTCAACACATTTCCATCTATTCTACTATTTTTATACAATTTTTCATGCATTTATTCTCATTTTCATGTATTTAACATATCATGTTGTAAGAGAAGAATGAAGGAGAAGGAAGGATCGCGTATCTCTTCCGACGAACTTTCCCAACTCCGGCGAGCCTCTCTTGCCCCGGCAAATCTTTCTCCACTGGCGATACGCTAACAAAGCTCACCACCAACTTGCGTGCCGCTCCACCTCTCCCTTCTTTCCTGATTGTGCCTCCTTTCTGCTTGCCTCTACCCCTTTTTATCTCCTCCTCCTCCACGTCGTGCCAGCCTCCCATCGCGTCGGAGAGGACGGGGAGGCACGGATTGCCGTCTCGTGGTGGCACAAGTCGAGGAAGGAGAAGAAGAAGACGGGGATCTTGCGGCTCGTGAATGAGGGAGAGAGAGAGAGAGAGGAAAGGAAGGAAAGAAAAAGAAGAAAAGGATAGGTATGCAAACCGAGGCGACTGTGCATCCTCAAACAGAATTCCACATTGGTTCCAAATCACAAATAGGTGCACAGAAAGACAACCAAAACCCCTCAATCACAAGAAACAATAGATTATCCATTAATAAATTGTTTATACAATATTACAATTAATTATATGGTTTACCATTAAAATGGATAATCAAGCCCAAGTATCACACGATGATCTCGAGAATCTAATGAGGGAAATGTTAGCCAACCACTGCACCACTTGGTCCACCTCCACGATGCCAATGTTGTCACCGGTTTCACGAATGGAGGGAAGAAGAGGATGACGATCTACCAGCTTCTCTTCTCACCTTTCCAGATGCCACTCACTTGGTCAGAGAAAGGGAAGAAAAGGGCTTTGGATGGGAAGAAAAAGAAGGAAGACCGGGCATTAGTTGGGGAAAAGAAATTTAAGGGGAGGGGGTTAGGGTTGTAAAGGGGGAAAAATATACGTAGGCCATTAAATATCTATCTATTTAAATAAAGCCCAACAAGGGGAAAATTTTGGGATGTTAAAACTATACCCCTCTAAGAAAAAAAATTTGTCCTTGAAATTTACTTACCCATATAGTAGAACAAGTGTAGATACTGAGATCGAAAGCTTTCCTCTAATTCTCACGTGACTTCCTCCATTTCGTGATTTTTCTATAATAATTTGATTAAACTAGTAGTCTTGTGGTGAATTTCTTAAATCTTGTGATCAATGATTTCAATAAGTTCTTCCACATAAGACAAATCTTCTTTCAATTTGACTAGAGGAGTCTACATAATTTGTGACTCATCTGAAATGTACTTCCACAACACAAAAATATGAAATACATCATGAATCCTAAAGAGCTCCAATGGAAGTTTGAGATGATAGGCAAAGTCTCCTATTCGCTCAACAATGTCAAATGGTCCAATGTATTGCAGACTTAGCTCAACAATGTCAAATGGTCCAATGTATTTCTTCTTTCAATCTTCTCTCCAACCTTAAACTATAGAGCTTTACGTCAATAATCAACGTAGCTTTTTTGTCTATTTTGAGTTACCTTCATGTTATCTCAAACTACTTGAATTTTATTTGTAGTTGACTACACTAGTTCTGGCTTAACTAATTTCTTATCACCTACTTCTTTCCAACAAATTGGAGTTCTGCATTTTCTGTCATATGATGCTTCATACGATGCCATTCCAATACAATAGTAGAAACTGTTATTATAAGCAAACTCCACTAATAGTAAATATTTGTCCCAACTACTAGAAAAATATAATTCACATGTTCCGAGCATATCTTTTAAAGTTTGAATGGTTCTTTTAGATTGTCTATCTATTTAGGGTAAAATGCAACATTAAATTTAAACTTGCTTCCCAATGCATCTTGTAAACTTGGTCAAGATTTCAAAGTAAATCTAGGATCTCTATCTGATGTAATGGAGACTGGAACACCCAACATTCTAACAATCTCATTGATGTATAAGGTTACCAACTTGAAAGACTTCTTAAAGGCTAGGAAGTGAGCTAACTTTATTAACCTGTCCATGATCACCCACATAGTATCATGACCTCTAGGAGTGTATGGTAAACCTACTACAAAGTCCATGGTAATGTGCTCCCACTTCCATTCAAGTCTACAAGGTTCTTATTGGTCGTTGATGTTCTATCTTTGTTTGCTAGCATACTAGGCAACTAGATACATACTCTGCATTCTCTTTCTACATACCCTACCACTAATAATTCTCTTGTAATCTGCGGTACATCTTTGTACTTCCTAGTTGCTTAGCATATGGTGAGTTATGTGCTTATTCTAGAATTTCCTTCTTGAGTTCTATTACATCAGGAACACATAGCCTCTGGTTCATCAACAAAATTCTATTCTCTCATACGCTAAAATCAACTTTATAAACCATTCTGCTAAACCATTGATCTCATCTATTATCTCATCTTCCCTCTCTTATCTCATCTATTATCTTGGTGAGTTTCTCATCTAACTTTTGAGAATCTCAAACCTTGTTATAAACCATTGATCTGATCCATAGGTTTGCCAGTAGACAACTTATCTCATCCATTGCTTGATTAATCCTCATGGACCTCAAACTTAGCAACAAAGGAAGTCTCTCACTATGGAGATGTGCAAGAGTACTTGATGTCTTTCTGCTCAGAGCATCTGCTACTACATTTGCTTTTGCAAGGTGATACTCAATGGTACAATCATAATCTTTTATCAATTCTAACCACTTCCAGAAAATATACTTAGGCCCTTATGTATCTATCTATTTATATAAAGTCTAAAAAGGAAAAAATTTGGGATGTTACACATTCAATTCTTATCTCGAAAATAAGACAAGAATGTTGCTGTGTAAACATAAGACGAGGAGTTCCATGTGAGATGCCATGTCAATGACATGAATTAGTGCATGCAAATCATTTTCCAATTTAATCTGTGTGAGTTTATTTACCCTTTCCAAGGCATATTCTTAGTTGTCACACTTCGATTGATAAAAAAAATCCATTCTTCATCTACTTCCGTGACTTTTGGTTAACAATCTTACATGCAAAACTTCAATTGTTCGGTTATGGTCTAATTTTCAAAAAAGAAGAAAATAATTATTGAGGACTCTTGCCTAGATATTTTGAAAACTTCTTGAGTGACTTGTATACCTTTCAAAATAATTAATTGCACAAATACCATCATAAATTTGAAATCATTACTTCTGTACTCATGTGATTAGCAATTGTAGGAATTGAGACGTTGCCTCCATTTTTCATATTGAAGAAACTATAACACTCTTGTTGCTTGCATATCTTTTCAAAACTATCTTTTTCCTGATCTTCAACACTTTTCTCCATAGATATTTTCGTCATCTGAGAGAATCCATAAGAATGAGCATTAGAGTTTGTTTTTTCCTAGAACAGAGAAGGAAAGGGTAAAGAAATAGAAGAATTTGATAATATACTTGAATGACCTAGAATTAAATATACAAGTCTATTTTAGGTCTATTTGGTAAAACTTTAGTTTTTCAACCTAAATGTGGAAGCTCATTTTTAACTAGAAGCAGATTATCCTAGTTTCTAGAAATGTAAAGGAATTATTGTTTCAAAAGCTACGTGTTTTTGAAAAATTAGTAGTATTCAGTAGAATTGTAAAATTATTGTAGCTTATGGAGAGAAATTATATACTCAAAAGTTGTCCAAAAACTTTACCAAAAGTATCCTTTGTCTTTTCGGCTATTAAATTTGATTGAAGATTGATGGTTTGATAGTAAACACTAACGATATATTTGAAGAAGGATATCTAAGTTTAATGTTAACTTTGCTAGGATACAAGGACTATTAGTTATTTTCAAAAGGTATAGGAATTACTCGAGAGATTTCTAAGAGTACCTAAGTAAAAATGTCAAGCAATTATCATAACAATATTTCTCGACAAAATTCTTAAACCAACTACGTTATTGTGTGGGCTGCCCTAGAAGACTTACAGGGTAGCTTTTCTTAAGATAAGATTCACTTAGCAGTTTTTGGCCTGGTTGGTGAAAAATCCTTTGGGCCTGATGGATTTCTTCTATATTTTTTTCAAACTTTTTGAAACCTACTAAAGGAAGATCTACTCAGTATGTTTGAATTTTTTGAAAACTCCTCCGATGTAAACACCTTTAGAGATATCAATCAGACCTTTATTACTCTCATTCCCAATAAAATTATGGTTCACAAGGTCTAAGATTTTAGGCCAATAAGCTTGTTGTATGGGGCTTATAAGATTATTATCAAGTGTTTGGCTAATAGATTTAGTCCTCAATTGAATGCATTCATAGACAATAGTCAAAGTACTTTCTTAATGGGTAGAAGCATACATGATTGTTTTCTAGTAGCTCAGGAGACTTTACACCTCATACATCACTCTCTTAATCCAGGATTTATTTTAAAACTAGATTTTGAAAAGGTATTCAATAATATAAATTGATACTTCCTTATTAACTCTATGCATGATCTAGGTTGTGGTTCAAAATGGATATCTTCGATTAAAATGTGTATTTTCTTAGTTAGATATTCAATTTTAGTAAACAGAACTCCAATTGATTTCTTTGGAGCTTGCAATACGCTGAGACAAGAAGGTCCTCTCTCTTCACTACTTTTCATTGTTTCTACCCATGTCCTTAATAAAATGCTTAGTCTAGGAGCACATCAAAATCTAATAAATGATATTCAGTTCCCTTGAAATGGACCATGATTACTTAACATTCAATATGCAGATAATACAATTCTTTTTCTATCTCATTCAGAAGAAGGAATAGTAAATGTTAAGAGGATTTTAGCTTGTTTCCAAGCATACTCTGGTCTGAAAATTAATTTCAGTAAATATTCTATAACTGATATTGTGGTACAACAAAGTCACATTAGTAAATGTTATAATATTCTTGGTTATAAGCAAGAAGTATTGTCAATTAAATACTTAGGATTGCCTTTTCATTTGAGGAAGGCATCTGCCAATGATTGGTTGCAGTTCTCGATGAACTAACAGTGAAGTTGGCTTCCTAGAAAGCAAGATTTTTATCCCTTAGAGGCAGATTAACGTTAATAAATGCTGTCTTGTCAGCTATATCCACATATTTCCTTGTGGTTTTGCACCTCCCTGTGAAGATGGAGAAAGATATAAAGAAAATTCGTAGAAGATTCCTTTGGTTTACAACAGGCTCTCTTTATCCTGGATACCAACTTGTGGCCTAGAAAAGACTTTGTAGGGCAAAGTCTCAAGGATGATGGGGGATTATTAACATTAGAATTTTTGGAATAGCCTTGAAATGTAAACTTTTGTGGAAATTAATATCTGGGAACCATCAATTAAAATGAATTAAGCTGATTAAATCTTGATATTTCTTTAGTTATAAATTGGGTGCACTTTTAAACTCTGCTACTAAGGATTTACCTTTGTGGACTAACTCAGAAGTTGTTTTCCTATTATGAGAACTTTTTCTAAAAACATGATTAATAATGGGGAGGATACTATATACTAGGAAAATAGCTAGGATGATGTTGGACCCTTAAAATACTGGTTGTTGGAGTAATACACACTCGTTAATTATAATAAAAGTATTGTTAAAAAAACTTGGATGAATTACAATAATGACTTTGCAGGATTATTTAAGCATTTCTTTGAAATGTTGAATAATTTTGATAAGCTGCAGTTGCAACTTCAACTTGATTGCTTTTCGGAGATTATGAATATTCTTTGTCTCAATAATGATAAGGATGTAGTGGTGTGGTTGCTTAACTCACAGCAGCTGTTAAAAGTTGCTGCGAAGCAATCAATGATAGAGGTACTAGATTTCCCTTCTTTAAGTAAATTTGGAAATTTAAGATCCCATTGAAAAATAAGTTATTTGTCTGGTTGGTAATTGACAATAAAATATTATCTAAAGAAAATCTGTCTAAAAAAGGCTGGATAGTGTCCTTCTTGTGGGAATGAATTGGAATCTTCTACTCACATTTTCTTAGCTTGCTCATTTGTAGTAAAAGTTTGAGAATTTTTTTTCCTTAAATCCTGTGCTTTATACATCCATCAACTTGATAGATATTTTTTCAATGGATTATCTAGTTAAGTATATCGAACTCCGTCTCTTCTGAAATTTATTAATCCCTGCAATACTATAGTGTTTATGAACTGAAAGAAATAATAGAGTTTTTAAAAATATTTTTAGATCGACTCTGGATATTATCTTTAATATCATTTCTCTAATGAGATTTTGGGAAGAACTTTGTATTTCAAGTGGAAATAAAGATGATTTCTTATAGGTTCTGATTAAAATGCATGAGGATTGAAGTTAGGCTTGAGTACAGGCAGTCCATGATTAGGCAACTTAGTCTATTGCATCAGTGGATGGAATATTGAGCCCGACATCGCCTATCACATCCAACCTTGTTCCTATTGACCAGTACCTTTTTAAGGGAGTAGTGATTTTTTGAAAGATAGTTAACCTTTTGTCATTTTAGATATTACGATTAGCCTGTAATATTTTGTTTAACTGGTGGATGATTTTGAACTTACTAATATACTTTATTATTTGTTTTACATAGTGATGGTTTCATATCCAAGTAACTTAAATTTAGTAATATATCAATCAATTTCGAAAAAAAAAAGTTTGAGAAAAAGCAATATCCTTGTGTCCCAAAGTTTTAGAGCCACAACATATGATCATATCTTCTCCCTTCCTTCTACGGTGCACCTAAGAGCCTAAAAAGTAAAACCCTTCCCTCCCAAAACCCTAAACCATTGAATCGCCGCAAACCTATACAAACCCCAAACCTCCCCTCTTCCCCTTCCCGATTCCGAGCGCCACCCAATCCCCACCTCCTGTCGATGAGAAGCCAGCTTCTGCCGCTTCGCCTACTCCACTGTTACTCGGCTCTCCTCCACCCCTCCGCCCCCTCGCTTCGCCGCGCATTCCCCTCCAACCTCGACTACTCCACGCTCTCCTCCTGCAAGGCCGGACTCTGCGCCCATACCCGCGTGGGGTCCCGTGTTCGGTCCTTCTCCAGCCGCCCAATGAAGTATGGTAGAGGGTTGGGTGCCGGAGGGCAGGGGAGGAGCTTGATTGACGACGAGGCGGAGCTCAGTGACTGGGTCGGTGACCTGAAGACGGACTTTTTCAGGGAAGAGATGGATATCGGGAGCGAGGCTGTGGATAGAGGTGGTGGTAGAAGGGGTGGGAGAGGGAGGGACAGGGGGCTGGGTTTGAAGAGGATGAGGGGGAGCGAGTCGGACGAGGGGTTCGATTCGTTTTCCGATGGGAAGAAAGGTAGGGGTCCGACGAAGTTTTTGGTTGAGAGCGCTGGGGATGATGAGGAGTTTCCTGGTGGGAGAAGGAGAGGACGAGCGCGTGGTGGTAGAGCTGCCGATTCTTCTTCGTTTGCAAGGAGAGGGGAAATAGTTTCGAACTTTGACCGTGGAGGTGGACGTGATCGGGGAAGCTTTGGAGGAAATGACCGGGGCAATTTAAGGGCTCGTGATAGGGGAAGCTTTAGAGGCCTTGACCGTGGGAATTCAGGAGATCGTGACATGGGAAACTTGGTTGGTCGTGGCCGGGGAAGTTCTCCGTCTGCGAAGAGAGGGAGAGTGTCAGAGTTGGGACGTGGACAGAGGCTTGATCGAAGAAAGGCCTCATTTACGATTTCAGAAGAGGAAGACGACAATGATAGTCTTGAAGATGAGTCGGAAGAGGAAGATGAGTTTGTTAGTGAGGATGAAGCCGTGAAAAAAGATGCATTTGGAATTCCAAGTTCGTCTCTTGAGTTAGCCGATGGAAATGACATGCAACGAAAACCTGAAAGTTTTGTCGCATTTGGCATTCCAAATTCGACTCTTGAATTAGCTGATGGAAATGGTGCACAACCAAAGCCTAAAAGTTCAGAAGGAAATGACAAGTCCTATTTGAGTGAGACAAGGCAAGTTCATTTCTTCCTATTCTACACTTAATTTTTTTCTTATGTCGACGATCCTTTAATAACCGTGCAGAATTTGCATAGACAATATCTCCATAGTTGATTTTATATATCAAATTCCATAATTTGTTTCTTAGCTTATTTCTACCATTCTTTGCTTGTAATAATGATGAGCAAATGAGATGGGGTAGCTAGAGAGGGTCCTTTTAGTGGCAAAGATGGCAAGAAAAGAAAATTAATGAGAACAAAAAGTGCAAAGAAAAGAAAGGAACAGTAACATGTAGTTTGTATTTTCAAGAGATAAATGGAAACAAATATACGTTTACATGTTTGATTATTGTTCATGAGATAATGAAGTAAGTCTGACATTACCTCTAATTTGATTTCACAATTACATATTGGTTCTTGGCTTGGTTTCATTTTGGGAATATTAAAATCAATACTCAATACCTCAGTTTTTCTCTTATCTCTACTCTCTAGTTCTCTCAGCAGTAAGGTCATTTGGGAACTCTTCTCCAATGTGCATCAGCACACAAAAATAAGCCCTGAATTCCATGCTAAATTACTATTATTAATTACAAAGCTGAAGTAATTAAAAAAATACTGTTACATTCTAGGTCTGTTGTATTTCGTTAATTGTAGCCTTGATACCTTGTATTCCCCATCTGTATTTTTCTTTCTCTGCTTCTTTCTGTTTGTGCTCCAATTGTTTACAACATCTAGTGTTCATTGTAGGTTCGATCAATGTTCTCTTTCTCCATTGTCACTTAAAGGTATAAAGGCAGCTGGTTATGAGAGGATGACCATGGTTCAAGAAGCAACTCTTCCTGTTATTCTTAAAGGTTGACTACTTTATATAACAATATAATACCTGGAAGTTTTAACATCACTATTTGCCATTTTCCGCTTTAACATGACTTCAGTGAAGGGTTTTCATTGCTCGATTTTGCTTCTAATAGCACCATTTTTTTAATCTGTTCTGTGTTTATGAGTTGTATACATAATGCAACAATATAATTTGCATAATGCATGAGCGCTGGACAGGACTCTCAAAAATATAAAGGACAGTCTTGGCAAAATATTTCCTATCTATACTAAGCACAACTAGTAATCTAGTATAAATTTTCACTGTTGTGTTCTACTTAGTCCTCTTGATTTTCTCTGCAATTACTGATGAAGTTTGTTTGTGGAAGCATATACACATGGTTTTTTTTTTCTATGAAAGGATATGAGGGTAAATGCTAGTAAAGTTGGGGTATCATTAGGTGGCGATTCTTGCCTCCTTTTTTTGTAATTTATGCTAATATGGTAATTTTTGGTAGATTGACTTGTTAAAATAGAAATAACTTTATAGCAGTACAGTTCTATAATGTTTTGCTCTGTCTCTCCTTTTATAATCTCTAATAAAATTCATTTTTTATGATTTTTCTTATGCTGTTACCTCTGGTAGATGTCATTCTCAAAGTTTTTGTCCAATATATGCTGCAAGATATGAATATAAATCTAAATCCAGGTAAAAGAATATCATTGGAATGGCCTAAACCTTGAAACTAGATGCTTATAAAATTTCCTGTAGTAGGTTATTCCCGATAAGCTTTGGAGAGTATGGTATTGAATTTGTTCGTTGTGATTACTTGTGTGTTGTAGGTCAAGATGTGCTGGCAAAAGCTAAGACGGGCACTGGGAAAACTGTGGCTTTTTTGGTAAATATTTGTTCGTCTCACATTTTCTATGGGTACTGACAGCAAAATTGATTTATTAAATTTGTTATAATGCTTTCATACATTCAGAAAATAATGAAACATAAAATGTTGATTTCAGCTTCCAGCAATTGAGATCGTTTTAAAACAGCCTCCTGTTGATCGTGACAACAGAATGCCTCCTATTTATGTGCTTGTCATCTGCCCAACTCGAGAGTTGGCGAATCAAGCAGCCATGGAGGGCAATATGCTCTTGAAGTTTCACCCTAACATTGGTGTTCAATTTGTAACTGGTGGGACACGATTAGCTCTTGAACAAAAACGTATGCAGGCAAATCCTTGTCAGGTTAGTCTTTGGTATCTAGTTATGAGTGAAAATTTATCTTTTATTTTGAATTACATTTTAAAGTTGCACATGATATGATTGAAAAACTCAGATTCTGGTGGCTACACCTGGAAGACTTAGAGATCATACTGAGAATACACCAGGGTTTGCCACTCGCTTATTGGGTGTGAAAATTCTTGTCCTTGATGAAGCTGACCATTTGTTAGATATGGGATTTCGCAAAGCTATAGAGAAAATTATTGCTTCAGTTTCAAAACAACGGCAAACACTTTTATTTTCTGCCACTGTACCAGATGAGGTATCTTCCTAGATGTCTTCCCTTATGCATACATGTTTATTTGAACCATGTTGCATTATTTCTTTTCAATGTCTAGGTACGCCATGTATGCCACATTGCTTTGAGAAGGGATCATGAATATATAAACACTGTCGAAGAGGGCAGCGAGGAGACACACTCGCAGGTAGATTCCTTTTTTCATTTTTGTGACATGCACATTGGAGTAAACTTGTCTCCAACAGATTATTTGAAATACGAATGTGGATTATCAGGTCTCACAGAAGCTTATGATTGCACCACTCGACAAACACTTTTCACTATTATATCATATTCTCCATGAGCATATATCAGAGGATGTGGACTACAAGGTTAGGATGACACTAATAATCTATTCGTGTGAGATATATAGTGTTTGTTTTTTATCTGCTATAAGCCTATAGGTAAATATGCAACTCTGCAGGTTCTTGTTTTCTGTACAACTGCAATGGTTACAAGGCTTGTAGCTGCAGTCTTTTCTGAGCTGAAGCTGAATGTTCGGGAGATCCATTCCAGGAAATCCCAGAGTTATAGAACCCGTGTATCTGATGAATTTAGAAAATCAAAGGGTCTGATTCTTGTGACGTCAGATGTCTCTGCACGTGGAGTAGATTATCCAGATGTCACCCTTGTTGTACAGGTATTATTCTCTATTTGTTTTGCTTGTTCGCTACCCGTTTGTTTATGAGATCTACATGTGTGTTTTTATACTTTCCAAAAATATAGCATGTTTCTTGTTGCTTCAGTGTGAAAATACCGAATGGATCAGATTTGGGTTCCATATCCTTACCCCTTTTTGAAGTATGAATTTATATTTCATATGAACAGGAGAGTGTGTAATTATTATATCCTAAAAAACGAGCATTGGTATTGTAAAGATATTTCATGAAATGTATCAGATTCAAAAATTGTTTATCCACATGGAAAGTTAAAATGGGAGCCATGTTAAAACATTGGCTTAACCAAGGATGATAATGCATTTTGTATCCACTATTAAAATATATAAAAACTAATACACATTGAACATGCAAACTGGAAATCAACAAGCTGTAATTGTTCTAACATTAAACTTTTATATGTAACAATGACGTTAGAAAACACATACTGTCCTTGACTACGTCATGTAGCTTGGATGCATATGGATTTTACGTTGATAAAGTGATTCTCATATATTCAAAAAATGGATAAAATAAAAGACATCCATAATCATATGGATCAGAATAAACAACATCCTCATAAAAAAAAAATCCGATACAGTATGAAAAAATTGTAGTCTTCATCTCTAAAAAATTGTGATTTCTATAAATGTTTTGGCACTCCAGTTTAAGTTTATAAATTTCATATTTGGAGTCTACAAAGTTCAAATAGACTGGAAGCAACTTTAGAGGACAATCATATCAACATTCGTGATTCTAATTCCAACATCCCATAATGTATTCTCACATAACGACTAAACTAAGACTTAGAATTCCATATTCTGTCGTGCACATGATAGTTAAACCTAGTATTGTCCCACTAGTTCTTCTTGCTAGATTTAGCATATTGTATGGACAAGATATTGTCCTTTTCCACACAATAGTGGCATCTATATTGTTCTGATAATTGATTCCGATGGGGCACTATGTCTGTTAAACATGGCAGGCATAACTAGCTTTGTGTTGTTAGCCGGCTATGCCATCAGACTGTGCTACATTTTAAATGTTTTATTTTCATGGTTTTTTTTTAGGATTTTCAGCTTATCAATAAATTTGGTAGGCATCCTACCGTTTCTGGAAAACTAGGTCTCTTGGGCTTTCATATGTTTCATAATTTAACCTACTGTAGTCGGTAATCCTCTTGAGTGATACTACCTTTTGATGCTTCAGGTAGGAGTTCCTTCTGACAGAGAACAATACATACATCGACTAGGTAGAACTGGTAGGAAAGGTAAAGAAGGGCAAGGAATATTAATGCTAGCACCATGGGAGGAATATTTTGTATCGAGCATCAAAGATTTACCGATATCCAAGACTTCCTTGCCTCAAATTGATCCCGACACAAGAAAGAAGGTGAGTTTATCATCCTGTTCAAACTCTCTTTGTATGGTTGTATTTTTATTGTTCTTCTTTTGCAAATGGTTAAGTGCATTCACTGTTTATGGGTGTTGAAATTTGTGTGGAGTTGCTGTTCATTAAAAAAATCGGGTCTTTTACCAGGGAAACTTGTATTTTTCTTGTTCTTTGTATATTGATTAAACACGTACTGATTCATTGCTGGTCTGCACAGGTGGAGCGGGCACTTGCTTACGTGCAAATGATTAACAAAGAAACAGCGTATCAAGCATGGCTGGGATATTACAACTCCAACAAAAACGTTGGTCGAGACAAGTACAAGCTTGTGGAACTAGCAAACGAGTTCAGCAGGAGCATGGGGCTCGACTATCCTCCTGCCATAAAAAAAGTTGTTCTTGGGAAGATGGGCCTTAGGAATATCCCTGGGCTACGTTCCAAGTAACCTGAATCATCATCAAATCGTTCCCCCATTTTTCCCTGCTAAAATGAAGTGTATTTTACACCACAAAAGATATGTACTTTTTATAATTGCAAGCCATTTTCTTCACGAAGGAAATGCGCAGATATATACATGATCTTGGTTTTTGGATCAGTCTATTATCATCATAAACTTATTTTCTCTTTTCTGCTTGATGTAAGTAATAGCATTTATATTGCCGAAATACTGGCGTGGACTCTGGATGCAGGACAGAAGAAAGGGACAGAAAAACGAACGGGTCACAACGGGCCAGGTCAATGTACACTGAATGAGTCAAACTCCACAGTCAAGACACCGAAGCCCTTTCCCAATATTTGGCACTGGCATGGCAGGTAGTGTAGGGGTGCAAATTTTGTTGTCATTGTTAAACAAACTCTGCCCTGCCACTTGAAGTACTTATGTTGCGTTTGGAACGAAAATAGATAGGAATGAAATGAATTTCGGGATGTACACTATTTTAACTGCACCGATCCCTCAAGATACATTCAACCTCCGGGCAGCAGAGGTTTGCTGATGCTGCATGCATGTCTTTTTGTTTCACATTCACTGAGAAATATGCACACCCACGAACTGATCCAACTGCCCTTGCCGTAGGGAATCTAGTTGAGTGCCCTCTTTTGCGGTCGTTTCTCCTTCTCCACAGTTATCTCTCCTTCGTGGCGTGTTCTCGACGTCTGTCATCCTTAATCATGGAATGTGGGTCGAGTTGGGTCTACCTAGTCCAAAAAAGTAAGGGTCTACCACCTAGACCATGTCAGGTCAGTCTGTAGGTTGGATGGGGTCGAGCCTTTTTTAGCCTATCGATGGGCTAAGTTGGGTTAGCTCGGTTCATTGGGTCAAAATTTAAATTTTAAAATTAAAATTTGTTATCAATAAAAAATATTTTTAATAAATTAAAAAAATACATAAAAAATTTAAAAAATACAAAAGATGTTTTATATCATTGCACAGTAACATTCTTGAGGAACTTTACAAATACTTTTTTTTTATTTTGGGTCCACGAGCCCAGTCCTTTTTTTTTTTAAAATTTCTAGGCTGACTCGGCCCAATTCGGCCAGACCTAATCCTTATTTGCGGGCTAAAATGGACCTATTCTACGAGCCTACGGGAGCCTAGCATGTGGACTTGGCACAGCCCACGGTGGGCCTGACCTGGCCCGACCCGACTATCCCTCCTTCGTGGCGTGTTCTCGACGTCTGTCACCTTTAATCATGGAATGTGGGTTGAGTTGGGTCTACTCAGTCCAAAAAAGTAAGGGCCCACCTGAACCATGCTAGGCCAGTCTGCAGGCTGGACGGGGTCAAGCTAGGTCGAGCCTCTTTTAACAGACCATGGGCCCGACATGGCCTACGGCTTATCGATGGGCTAAGTTGGGCCAGTTCGGTCCATTGGGTCAAAATTTAAATTTTAAAATTAAAATTTGTTATCAATAAAAATTATTTTTAATAAATTTTAAAAAATACATTAAAAAAAAAAATACAAAAGATGTTTTTTTATTTTGGGCCCACGAGCCTAGTCTTTTTTTTTTTTTAATTTCTGGGCCGACTAGGCCCGGTTCGGCCAGACCTAATCCTCATTTGCGGGCCAAAATGGACCTATTCTACGGGCCTACGGGAGCCTAGCATGTGGACTTGGCACAGCCCACGGTGGGCCTGGCCTGGCCCAACCCGGTGCTAGGTTACACGAGTCGAGGCTGTGGTGGGCCTGGGCTGGGCTAGACGGCCCACGGCTAGCCCGATTGGATTTCCATGTCTAGTCACCCTCATCCTTCTTTCGAGGCCCTCCCTCTTCCTCTGCGACTTTCTTTCTTCTACAACCATCTCTTTTCTATATTTTTTTGATTTTTCGTCATCTTTTCCTTTTTTTTTTTTGTATATGTATTTTTTTACAAAGAATATTTATAATTTTTATTGTCTTCTTTTCCTACAAATTTTTTTTATTCTACCAAGAATATTTTATTAATGCTAATTTAGAAAGGATTATCTCTGTTAATGCTAATTTAGAAAAGATTACTTATGTTAAAACTTTTATGTGTATGTGTATATTGTAGTGTGTATGGGAAAAAAATATTTTAATTTTTTTTCTAAATTAAAAATATATTTTTGTTAATATATGATTATTAATCTTCCAAATTTTATATTTCTATTTCGATTTTATTCTTATGTATCAAATATTAAAAAGAAATTATTTGTCAATCCCATTCTACAGTTCATTATATATCAAATAAAGAAATAGAATAAATCTATTCTATTCCTGTCTACTTTCGTTTCAATATACGAAACGCAGCATATAAATCAATCTTTTGTCTAGGGATTGGAATAAAGATATGTAAATGAGGTCGTTTTGGTCATATTGCGATTTGCTCCTTTCCACGTGAAGTGATTCCTCCTCTGTTTTCCCGCCGGCACGCTCTTTCACTTTCTGTAACCGTAGTAGTTCATGAACCACCGGCCACCTGACACCACACACTGACGAGAGAAAAAGAGTGTTCTTCTCATGCAACCTTGAAAAACCCATGTTCTCCTTTTCTCTTGTGATGGCCTTATGGGTATGTTCTCTAAAGAGGAAGGGAAAAAAAAAAAAAAATCTAGCGTGGACCTTTAATGTGGGCCAGCTGTTGTTTAATTAGCCGAAAGTGTTTGCTTTGCTCGGGAGGGATTCATTCGAGCATCATCAACGCTCCACCTGCTTCTGGATCGATAATCTGAATGGTATAGATCCTGTTCTATATCGGGGAGCACGACCTATTTGTCATTACCACTCAACAGATCCTCTTGCCTTCCTCAGGTACATTCTTGTGATTGTGTCATAACCCAGTTTCTAGATTTGAGTTACTTGTTCGACGGTAGTTTATTTTTGGTTAGATTAAATCAATGGTAGTTGTTTATGAACGCCGTGCGCGTAAGGTGTGTGCTTTTATTTTTTATTTTTTATTGTAAGAAAGCTTGTGTTTTATTAGATTAATGGCAACAGGGGAGATGGAGATTCTATTTGGATGTAATGGAGAAGCCATGGAGATGAACAACCGCCACCTCTCTTCACCAGTAAGTGAGGAAGCCCACACGATTTCCCCAGCCGCATTTCCTTGCTTTTGCATTTGTTTTTTCACCTAATTCTTCAACCAATTCAATGGGACGTGGTGGTACGTTTCTGGTTCAACAACCCCATAGGGTTGTGGAATTAACACTTAATTTATTCCCTGGCTTTTTCTCTTGGCTGGTTTGGATTTCACAGCTTGTCAACTATCGCTATTTGGATTGAAGAAAGGATTCCAAAGGGCAGGGGCAGATCATGGCGTGTGCCTCCGTGAGATTGTCGTCAGGAGGTGAGCTCCGGTGTAACTCAATTGGGATGAGGAGGTCATCGTCCGCCCCCGCACTCCGGTACTCTCTTGATCAGTCGAAATCCACTTATGCCAATTCGATGAAGCTCAAAACCAGCCACTCCATAGGTATCTTCCCCCTTTCCAGCTCCGTTGTGGACACCGAGAAGGGAATGCGGTTTCTCGAGCCGGACGAGGGCGAGCTTGATGAAGAGGAAGTGTCATTTATGGAGTTGAGGAAGCAGGTGAGGGTGAATTGGGTAGAGAGGCTTCTGGAGTTGAGGCAGCAGTGGAGGGACCGACAGTTGAGGGAAGCAGATGGAGCAGAGAAGGAGGTGGAGGATTACCATGGTCATTGCGACGTGAGCTATGATGAGGATGAGGTTAGAGACGAGAGGGAGATGGAGGTGTTCAACGAGGGTTCTTTCTCCAAGTACCTTGTGGAGGTGCCATGGACGACCACTAAGCTCTTCTCTCAGCTTGCTTTCCTTTGCAACATGGCATACGTGATCCCCGAGCTCAAGGTATTTGATTTGGCTCATTAATATGCTTACTCAAATTGATGGCATTCGAGAAAAAAAAAAACTGATGCAAGTCTCCATCAATTTCGATCAATTCCAGGCGGATGACCTTAAAAGGTATTACAATCTTGATTGGGTGACTTCATCATTAGAGAAGAAGTTGGAGGGGGTAACAATTATAAACAAGCTGAAGGCTGATCAGTACTCATGTCAAGCTGCAGCAACCAAGAAACCTCTGAGGGAGCGTCAAATCCGACCATCTGTGGCACATCAGATTGCGGCATCTGCTGCCTCCTATGTCCACTCTCAAGCCAAAGGATTCCTCTCATTTCGTGGCGAACATCATGAACCGAAACCTGTCCCTCCTCCAGGGAGGATCATGTACAAGTCGGAGGTGGCTGCTTGCATGGCAGCGTCAACAATGACGGCGGTTGTAGCAGTCAAGGACGAGGCAAAGCAGGAGGCAGCGAACGATCTCCGCTCGCTGCATTTGTCCCCGTGCGAGTGGTTCATCTGCGATGATCACAGTACGTGCACCCGATCCTTTGTCATCCAGGTGCTTCAATTTCTTAATCACTTGTATCCTAAATCAGAACTCTGCCACTAAGAAGTCGATCGTGACTAAATTAGTGCAGCATGGTGTTTGTTGAACTGACAGGGATCAGATTCATTGGCATCATGGCAAGCAAACCTCTTCTTCGAACCAACTAAATTTGAGGTTTGGTTACCCACTTTCTCCAGGTTGCAACAATTTGATTTGAATTGGCTGTCTGAAACCAATATTGGGATGCAGGAAACGAACTCTCTGGTCCATAGAGGGATCTATGAGGCAGCGAAGGGAATATACGACCAATTCCTGCCAGAGATCATTAGTCACCTTGAACGGTATGGCGACAGTGCCAAATTCCAGTTCACTGGCCATTCTCTTGGAGGCAGCCTCTCCCTTCTGATCAACCTAATGCTCCTTGCCCGAGGCGTAGTTGACCGGTCCAAGTTGCTCCCTGTGGTGACATTTGGATCACCTTGTATATTTTGTGGTGGTCAGAGAGTTCTGGAGGAATTGGGCTTTGAGGAGCAGGTCTTCTCGGTGATGCTGCACAGAGATATCGTACCTAGGGCTTTCTCCTGCAATTATCCGAATCATGTCTCTCAGATACTGAAACGTTTGAATGGCACATTCCGGTCTCATCCTTGCCTAAACAACGAGGTCTTTGAATCTTTCATCACTGCATCGAATTGTTTGATAGTTAGCATCAGACTAAATAGTATTTGACATTTCTAAATTTTTATCTTTTGGTGCAGAAAATGCTGTATTCTCCATTGGGGCAGTTATTTGTACTCCAGCCGGACGAGAAGTCTTCCCCATCTCACCCTTTCCTTCCTGCTGGAAGCGGCCTCTATGCATTGGACAAAGCCAATGGAGCATTGGGTAATGCTCTGAAGGCTTTTCTCAATAACCCCCATCCCCTTGAGACGTTGAGTGATCGCAAGGCATATGGTTCTGATGGCACAATTCTACGTGATCACGATTCTGCTAACTACCTCAAAGCTGTCAATAGTGTGCTACGGCGGCAGACCAAGTTGATGGTCAGTTCGTCGAGGATGCAGAGGCTACAGCACTGGTGGCCAATGCTGACAACTACTGCTGATTATCAGTCATGGAACAACCACCACCGTTGGCACGTAGATGAGGCAGGCCTGATGGCGGCCAAGGAGGTGGTCTCTGGTGGATGAGTGGGAGATTGTTTCTCCCTGGGTCTTTTGGCTCCTTTCTTGTACATTTCTTCTGTTTATTTTTACTACCTTGAGTCTATAATTCTGTTGTACATCATCAGTCTGCAGCTATGAAAAATAATGTCAGCCTCCTCGTTCAGATGTTTACATTCTTCTTAGGGTATTTCACCTTTGTATGACTATTTGAACTACTGCACAATGGATTCAAGTTAAAAAAAAAAAAAGGAGCTAGTACAGGTTTTGCTGCAATGCCAATTGGATTTAAATAATGAGGATGAACTAAGGAATGGTAATGCCTTTCGCTGCTGTAGTTAGCTCTCTCCTATGATGTTGGGAAACGAGGGTCTAATCAACACTAAGGCGAAGTAAACAAGAAAAATAGCAACCAAACAATCACAAGCAGACACAAGAGATTTTTACGTGGAAACTCTCCTTGATGTGAGGAAAGGGAAAAAACCACGGGACCCTCTCGGTCCAGGCAACCGGTACTCTGCTGTCAAAGGGATACAAACTGTTCTTCTCAAGTTCTCAAACTTGAGGTTAGCACAAGTCACAAATAATTTTCAATAGAGATAATAAGAAGGAAGGAATACAATCCAATGGAATAGATGAGGACCTCTCTCTCGAAACTGGAGCACTGTGCACAAGAAGTTCTTCATGCGTACACCTACGGGCACCTCTTCCTCTCCGTCGGTGGAACCACGCGCTGGATCGCGCGTCTCCTCTTCACCAACGGCGGCACAGCAACAGCGAATCTCTTCACGCGCATCAGCAGCGAACGCAGCAGCGACAGTGGACGGATACCGATCTCCTTCTTCCACGCAGCAGCCGGGCAACAGCAGCAACAGCGGATCTCTTCACACGCAGTAGCAGCGGACTCTTCCAGGAAAGAAGAAAACTCGGCTGCTGTCCTCCCTCTCTTCTTCTTTTTAATCCCCTGTTTTCTCTTATCATTGCATACACATATATATGCCTTCTCGATTATTTCTCAATGCAATCCCTGATTTTTCTCACAATGCAATCCCTGATTTTTCGATATTGAGATTTTCTTTTCAATCTCGCCATGGAGGTGGAGGATGGCCCAACAATCTCCCCCTCCGCCCGCCTACATGGATCAGTCCACAAGGCCTGCAATCTGAGCACAAATGCTCAGCTTGTCTCTTGATACAATCTTGGTGAACATATCAGCATCATTATCATCTGTATGCACCTTGTTGAATTCGAGTTCCTTAGCATTCAGAACATCTCGAATCCAATCATATCGCACCTTGATATACTTTGATATAGAGTGAAAAGACAAATTCTTACTTAGATGGATAGCACTTTGGTTATCACCTAGTAGAACAAACCTGTCCTGCACCATTCCAAGTTCTCCAAGCATT
>JAMKQA010006620.1:0-24072 GCA_024699735.1 Posidonia australis
CCTTCATCATCTACCATTAATAATACATCCAATGATTAGAATTAAATCCAGATTTTAAATTAATAAAACCACCTATGTTTGTAATGGTGGTTTTATGATTTTTTATTTTCCCTCCAATTTCATTTATGAATTGATTTTTTGTTAATTGAATCATATTATTATCTTTTATACTTTAATATCCTTTTTGTATGGCAATATTTATTTTTTTATTTGTAACATTTTAGTTTGTTATGTTTTAGTTTCAGTTTCAATTTCACATTTCATTAGTTCTGTTTTAGTGTTCCTATTTTTTCTGTTTTAGTTTCAGTTCTGCTTTAACAATAACTTGTTTTTTTTTCTCCTATTTGCATTTCAATATTTGAGATCTTCACTATTTCAATATCATTTTTTTGACATATTTTTTTGTAAAAAAAAAAAATTGGATTTTCCATTCTTCTCATATTCTACCTCCCGTAGTTGTTGAGGAAAAAAGAAGAAGAAAATGAATAGTAAATCTCTAATGATTGAGGTGGGGGGAAGAGATCGGGGAGAGGTTCTGGGGGGAGGCAACGTAAGGGAGGAGAGTGACATGATTGGGCGTTGTGGTCAAGGGGCGTCAAGTCGAGGAGGGCTTTCGAGGGTGGAGGCGACGCAAAGGGGGAGGACAACGACCAGAAAGGAGGGTGTGGGAGATGGGGGCGTTGGGTCGGGGGAGGGCACAGGAAGGTGGAGGCAGTGTGAACGGAGTACTATGACGGGAGAGGTGGGCGCAGGCGAAGGAGAGGGCGGGGGAGGATGGGGTGTTGAGTCGTCGAGGGCGGGCATGAGAAGATTCAAGCGGCGTGAGGGAGGAGGATTGTTGGTGCTTGGGAGGAGTGGAGGGGCAGCGCGAGCGAGGAGGACGGTGGGCGTGAGGGAGGAGAGGAGTGGCGACGTGAGGGAGGAGGACGGCGAGTGTGAGGAAGGAGAGGAGGGCTATGGACATTGGGGGCTGGCAGGGTGCGTCTTTGTTTTGTTTTATTTTTTTTTGGGTGGGGGTTGGGGGTGGTTTTAATAATGGTGGGAGAGTGATTCTAAATTTTGAATTTTGAATTTCAAAATTTTAGGTGGTTTTTTAAAGTTTTTTTTGGTTTTGATCAAAATCAAATCATAAATAATCTTCAAAATGGATGGACAGGATCAAGGGCCTTACCATCTAAAAGTAAGGATGAGCCTTACTTGATATTAACTCTCTCTCTCTATATATATATATATCTCTCTGTCTATATATATATAGATATAGATATATATATGTGTGTGTGTGTGTGTGTGTTAGTGTGTGTATGTGTGTGTGTGTGTGTAACCACTTATTTTGAAATAAACCACTAGTGGTTTCATTTTGGAGGAACAGTTTTTTCAATTTTTATTTAATTGCAATTAAGTATGGTAGTTATTGATCTAAATTTCAAATAGTTTGGTTTTTCAATTTAGTATTACTTAATTGAACGAAAATAGTTTTGTTTTACTGAGTTGAATAAAAATTAATTTTGTATCACTAAATGTTTAGAGTTATAAAATGTTGATTTTTAATTTAGTATTATTGAATTGAATTAAAAATAATTTCATAACTACCATTACTTTTGGTTAAAATATTTCAATGATCAATATTATTAAAACATTAGTTAATTTTTAGTTTTACAGAACGGTTATGTATCACAAAATAGTTTAGTATTATCATACTGAACACAAAATTAAATAGTAACTATTATTTATTACAAAATAGTTTAGTATTACTTAACTGAATACAAAATAAAATAGTTATGAATACAGAACAAACCCCACCACCACCAACGCACCACCTAAATAATAAGTCAAACCCCCCAAACTCATGACCAAATGATTACACATGAACAATAAAACAGGAATGATAGTAGAATCAATGAAGGAGCATAAGACAACCACACACAAAATAAAAACCAAAATAATCCCCAAATTGCGTCCCCTTCCCCACCCGTCCCTCCTTTTCTTCCTCGTGTTTGACTTGCCAAATTTCCGTAGAATTGCATTAAGGCTGGCGTTGGAAATGATCTCGTTGATGAGTGAGTCAGTGAGGGAGAACTAGTAGTAGGAGATGGAGATCCAGAGCGTTGCGTGGTAGACCAAGGAGATGTGGTGGTACCCGCAATAGGCGGCAGTGTGGCAGAAGATGGTGGCGGTGGAGGTGAGGTTGGAGCAGAGGGCGACAACAATGACGATAAGGGTGAGTTGGTTGGGGAGGGAGATGGTGGGTGGAGATCATTTGGGGTTGGATAAATAATAGTGGGGGAAGAGGAAGAGAGCGATGGGGCATAGGAGCTGAGTGGGTTTGGAGTTAGTAGAGATGAGAAGGCGAGCTAAGATGAGTCCCATGGTTCGGAGCCATCGACGACCCTCCTAGACAGTGCTATAAGGATCTACAGTGCCTGGAAGGATAGTAGAGGTTAGGGAAGAGGCCAACAGGATAAGCCGAAGCGTCAAGAGGAATAGCGCCCTAGTACTGCGGTACAGGGATGGGCATAGGCTAGGGCTGAGGCAGCAGGACCTAGTGAGGCTTCGGCAGGGGGGCTTGGGATGGCTGCTGGTTCCACATGGACAAAGGTAGGGTGACGGTTTGGTGGTGCTACGGTCACGATGGGGGCATCATCCCCACTATTGGGGTGATTGGGGTTGGGGAGGGAGGGTGGGTGGAAAGGGGGTGGGTTACAGTGGTTGCATGTAGGGTTTTTAAATACATGAGGGTGGGAGGGGGGTGGTGGTAGAGGGGTTTTTAAATATATTTGATATTTGAATTTCAAAAAAGTAAGAACTAGAAATCAATTTTGTTTCATGTAAAAGTGGTTTTAAATGTTGAGGGAGGATGTAATAGATGTATACTCTTTCTCTCTCTCTCTCTCTCTCTCTCTATAAATATATATATATATATATATATGATAAAGTTCAGTTAAGGACATGTCCTCATTTAAGCATTTTGAGGACAAATTTTATATCTCAATATCTAACCATTAAATTAAAAATCTAAACCATTAGGTGCCATTTACATTGTCTAGGATGAGCATATGTAAAATCTACATCATATGTATATGTATGTATGTGTGTGTGTATAAATAAATTTATATCTCAATATTTAACTAATAGATTAAAAATCTAAATTACGAGATATGATTTAAACTATTTAAAATTCTTGTTTATAGAAAATCAAGTTATTTTGAAATTCCTAATTAGAATTGAATTTAGCATGTACTTATTTTAGCTCATAGAAAACCATTGAATTTGTATATGAATAAATTTATATCTTATAAGTTTCTAAATGATATGGATCTTGGTGTATAATCATCTAGTTGATGTATATTAAGATTCATAGATTACATTTTAATTTTGAAACTTATAACTTACAGATTTAGTGATTCTTACTTTAAAACTATTGAATTTTCAACATGAATACATACGTATATTAGGAGTTTCTAAATAATGTAGATTTTGACGTATATCTAATCCATATGATGTAGATTAAGATCTTTGGATTACATTTTGATTTTAAAACTTATAGCATATGATTTTGAAAATTGTCCTTGAATCCTCTAATTAGGATAGTTCATAGCTGATCCTCTCCTTATATGTGTGTGTGTGTGTATCTATATATATATATAGAGAGAGAGAGAGAGAGAGTCATTATCTAGTAAAGTCTGGCCTCACTTTTGTATGTGAGGCCCATAATCCTAGCCATTGATCTTGAATCTCATGTTCAAATCCTAACTGTCTAAAAAAAAAAATACTTTGAAAGCAACAAAGATATGTTAATAAGTAGGAACAATTTTCAAAACCTCGTGAAGTGTTCCAGCATTAAGTTGGACAATTCATATTCTTTCCTCTACCATCACGCTTCAAACCCATCTCTCCCCCTGACTCCTAATTCCAGAAGAACCAGAGAAAGGAGAAACCAAGACATCAACGCCAAAGTTGGCTTCTCCTTCCAACCGCTCTTCGCTTCTCCTCCTACTGTTCATCACCTACACCATCGTCGTTGTCACAGTCGAGCGCTTCCGTGTAGGGGACGACCAAGGCTGGTGCGAACCAGACTCCAACAACATCGACATGTAAGCTAGGCCGGCACCATCCATTTCCATGTGGGAGACTCCATATATTTCAAGTACACCAACGACTCAGTGTGGGTGGTGGACAAGAGAGGGTACTACCACTGCAACACGCGGATCCAACGAAGACGTTCGATGACGGCGAGACGGTGTACACTTTGAAGGAGCTTGGGCTGTTTTATTTTGTAAGTGGAGACATTGGACACTAACAGAGGCTAATCGTCGACGTGATGGCTTTGCTCCCTCCCGAGTAACCACCTTTGTCCCAATAGGTGGATCAACCACCACCACTGTTGTTGTCGTTGCCGTTGCATGCTGCCGCTTCTGACCCTGGTGCGCTTGCCCCTTCCGCGCTGTCTCCATAGCCGAGCACTAGTGGGTTGACGTCGGTTTCGATTGTTGGAGTGCTCATGGTCACTATCGCTGCAGTCATGCAGATTTCTTTGGTCATGGCTTGTTGTTGGTCTTAGTTTTGCTTGCTTTCATCGCATTGTGTCATGGAGCACATGGGATCCCTCGTCGGCATCGTCTAGCCGAAGAGGGTGCAGGGAGTCCATTACCTCGCCAAGTGCGTGCTCAAAGGTAGCACCATCCTCCAGGCTGTGTCTGGATGCTTCTACTGGCCATCCTTCCTCGACATCGTCCTCGAGAAGGTAACTCTTAAGTTTTTTCTGAGATTCATGTTCTTCAATTGTGTACTGCTCAATGTCGATCTATGAAGTGTGGTTATGGCAGGATTTGGAGTGGAGTTGGCATTGAAGATTGGTGGTGAAATGAACAATTCTAGGTTATTGGTGGTACATTTGCTCATTTGTTTGCTATGTTCCAAGGATATTGAAGGTCTTGGCTAGAATTGATACCAACTTCACGGTCACAGCCAAAACAAACGAAGAAGATGGAGAGTTTGCAAAGTTGTACGTGTTCAAGTGGATAACCCTTCTCGTTCCTCCAACTACAGTCTTGGTTGTTATTTTGGTTAGTATATTTGTTAGACGCTTTCGGTGGAATTACCATTGTATGTTGTAGCCACTGCCATCTTGATATTGTTGGAGTCATTGTAAACGAGACTAGACAGCTTCATCATTCTACTGTTGTGTACTTAAACATTACATGTGATAAATAATCGCAGAATCCTGACAACATCAACATAAAACAGATATAATAATTGTGACATAGTAGAAAAACCAAAACTAAAATTTGAAATTGTTAACGTAATTTTTTTACGTTACAATAAAATCATACCTATCAATTTGAGACAAATATCAAAAATAAAATTCAAAGAAACATATGACAAAAACTAAAATTAATAAGGAAAAATCGTTAATGTAACAATGAAATTGTAAGTTTTATATACAATAAAATTCATAACTACCGTAATAAAATTCATTGAAACATAATACCAAAATTTTTACTAAAATACAAAATTGTTAACGTAACAAAGATGTAATCATAAGACAAAAACTAAAACTAATATGCAAGAAAAAAAAACGAAGCATGGGTGAAATAGTTACACTTTATGTAAACGATTACTATTTCACAAGTCGAGTTTTTTAGGAATTCAAATGGATCGCCACTAATAATAAATGTCCAGATGTAGGAAACAACCTTTCTTCGTTAAAACCAAACCACTAATTTGGGCAATATAAATGAATTGTTGAGTCAACAATTCATTTACCAATACAAGTAATTAAATATATCTTAAAAATAACAGAATATTAATTACATAACAAAAGTGAGGACGAGGCTCACCTCTCGTTGTCTTCTACTTTGCCTTGTCACTCTCTTCATCGCCTCTATGACTCACCGCCCTCCCCTTCGCCCTATTGCCATTCTCCTTGCCATCATCGCAAAACCCTATCCACAAATCTTGAATACTAAAACTAAAATCGGAAAGTGTAGTAACACTGAAACTAAAATAGGAAAAATTAGTAATCCTAAAACTAAAATAAGAAAAAAAAATGTAATACTAAAAAAAACAAGGAAATGTGAAGTTGAAACTAAAACTAAAACTAAAAAAAAAATTGTTATGAATAAAAAAAAATCTAGGATTCCTATGGGAACATAGAAAATGATTAGTAAAAGAACAATTATTGTGAGGTCATAAGTTTTAACATTATTAATAATGTCTAGAACTATATTTCAATTTAGTATATATATTATGCTATCATGTGAGTCATAGATACCTATCACTACCACCACTATCAGTGATATTTTTGTAAGTATATTGGTGAGATTACATGCATGACAACCCACGTTTCAAATTAGTATAAACGTCCACATCTAATGTTAATATATCCAAATTAATTAACTTACCTGTTAATATGATGTATATATATATATGTATCTAATGTATATTTATATATATATGTAGTATATATATATATATATGTATCTATATATATATATGTATATATATATATATATATATATTTATATATATATGTATATATATATATATATATTTTTATATATATATGTATATATATAGTCATTATCTAGTAAGGCCTGACCTCACTTTTGTATGTGATGTCCATAATCATAGCCATTGATTTTGAATTTATTGTTCAAATCCTAATCGTCCAAAGAAAAACTTTAAAAGCAACAAAGATACTTTAATAAGTAGAAGCAATTTTCAAAACCTCGTGAGTTGCTCCTCATTGATTATGTTTCGTGCAAAACAAAAAAAATGAATCCAAATAAATAAACATCAAAGTTCAAAACTCCTTCTTTATATCTCTCTCTCCTAGGTTCCACACCCTATTCTCCTCCCTCTACCACATCTCCTAGATTCAAAGCTTCTTATCTCCTCTTTCCTTCTCCTTCTCCTTCTCCTTCTAATCTCTTGTCTCGCTCCCACCCGTGGTTGCCATGTCTGATATTGAGAGTCAGAGCTTTTCATCTCCTCTTTCATGGGATAGACCATTTTATGCTTCTCCATTTATTTAACTATTTTTTTTCTTGTTTTGTTGTTGTTGGAAGATCATATGGTTATGAAAAGGGTAAAAAAAAGTGAGAAGAAAAGAAACCCAAGAGAGGAGAAATGCCGTCTGGCGACATCAAAGGTTTCTACCACCAAAGGAAGGCCGGTGGTTCCAGAGGAGTTGTCAAGCGATCTTCTTCTTCTTCCAACAAGAAGAAAAACTCACCATCAAAGACCGTCCGTGGTCGTGGCAGCACCACACTCGTCGGCCTTGATCTAGTTCAACCATGAACGTCTGGATTTGTTCATCTTTCCCTTTGTTCTATTGCTAATAATGGTGAGGATGTAAGAGTTTTGGGTATTTATGATTCACTGCTTGCTAATGGGATGCTTTTCTCTTTTGTTTTGTAAAAAAACAAAAAAAAAGATCATATGATTATGTCTTTGGAGAACTTGATTTGTTTTTTCTTTCAAACTGAGATGCCATTGTGATGATGCCCTTGAGCTATACTCGGGACAACTTTGTTTGTATTCAAAAGTTGCTTGTATCATGGAGTTATGTAATTTTGTTGTAAATCATTCTATTTAAGATTATTGTTTGCATGTTACATAAATAGGAAAAAAAGACTAGTTACTTGTCGTTAATTACTAAATTAAATTTAAATTCCTTACAATAGAAACATTTAGAAATGTTTACAATAAGAACTTGTTACTTATCTGAACTTGTAACTGATTTTTGACTTGTTAATTCATCAATACAAACAGTTTTCTTTGTTACGTTAATTAATCAAAACCAAAGTTTCCGTCGAAATTCTACTTTGCTTTTTTTGGAATATGAAATTTTATAATCTTTAAGACTAATAATATGTGATCTCTAACCAATGTGTTAATTAGAAATTGCATAACCATGTTTAACAGTCGATAAATTTTTATTGGTTTTATTGTTACGATAACTATTAATAAATACTAAATTCGTTATAATGAAACAACTACTTTCATAACTTCGAAAACAAGTAGTACGATAACTATTAATAAATAATAAATTCGTTATAATGAAACGACCACTTATCAATGAATTACTTGTATGACAACTCATGTTTCAAAATGGTATAAATGCTCACATCTAACTACATTAACTAACTTAGTAGTTATTATGCTGTTATCAAATGTAAACAATAATTGTCCACATTGTAACATTCACAATAATTGCACATGTGTAAAAGAAACAGTCTTCGTCAAACCAAGGCCAATAACTTGGGCCACAAAAAAAGTGTTAGCCATGTGAAAGAGAAGCAGCTTTTCTTCATCAAAACCAAGGCCACTAACTTAGGCCACGAAAAAAGTATTGCTGATTCATTAATATATGCAATTAAATGTATCTACAAATCTCAAATACTAAAACTAAAAAAGAAAAGCGTAGTAATATTGAAAATAAAATAGAGAAAAGTAGTAAACCAAAACTCAAATAAGGAAAAAAATGTAACACTAATAAAATAAAGAAGTATGAAGTTGAAACTAAAACTAAAACTAAAAAACAAAAATGTCACGAATAAAAAAAGTTAGGATTTCTATTGGAACACGAAAAAATGATATGTAAAAAAATAATTATTATAAGGTTATAAGTTTCAACTTTATTAGCAATGCCTATAACTTGATTTCAATTTAATATAGTTATTATGTTGTCATGTGAGCCATAGATATCTATCACCACCACTATTATCATTGATATTTTTGTAAGTATGTTGGTGAGACTACTTACATGACAACCTATGTTTCAAAATGATATAAATACCCACATTTAATTTTAATATGTTCACATTAACTAACTTAGTGGTTATTATGTTGTTATTAAATGTAAACAATAAATGTCCACATTGTAATAGTAACATATAGAGTATTAATATGTGTGGAATGTCAAAAGATACGTATGAATCTTCCAACAGTAACACTAAGTGATATCAAATCATTTAATATGTAATTCGTGTTTTGTCCAACATGTAATAGAAACACTTCATGATTACGAGTGCAAGCATACAACGTCTACTTTATTGGGAAAATAAATATGGTCAGCTACATCACTTGAGACAATGTGCAAATGGTATAAATGCAGGTGAGACTACTTGTATGACAACCCATGTTTAAAAATGGTATAAATGCTCACATCTAATGTTAATATGTCTACGTTAACTAACTTAGAAATTATTATGTTGTTATTAAATGTAAATAATAAATGTCTACATTGTAACATTCACAATAATTGCACATGTAAAAAAGAAGCAGTCTTCGTTAAAACCAAGGTCATTAACTTGGGCCACAGAAAAAAGTATTAGCCATGTGAAAGAGAAGCAGCCTTTCTTCATCAAAACCAAGGCCACTAACTTGGGTCACGAAAAAAGTATTGCTGATTCAACAATACATGCAATTAAACATATCCAAAAATCTCAAATACTAAAACTAAAACAGTAAAACGTAGTAACATTAAAAATAAAATAGGGAAAAGTAGTAAATCAAAAACTAAAATAAAAAAAATGTAACACTAAAAAAAGAAGAAGTGTGAAGTTAAAACTGAAACTAAAACTAAAAAATAAAATATCACGAATAAAAAAAAACTAGGATTTCTATTGGAACACGAAAAATGATCAGTAAAAAAATAATTATTATAAGGTCATAAGTTTCAACTTTATGAGCAATGCCTATAACTAGATTTCAATTTAATATATTTATTATATTGTCATGTGAGCCATAGATATCTATCACTACTACTATTATCATTGATATTTTTGTAAGTATGTTGGTGAGACTACTTGCATGACAATCTATGTTTCAAAATAGTATAAATACCACATTTAATTTTAATATGTTCACATTAACTAACTTAGTGGTTATTACGTTATTAATTGTAAATAATAAATGTCCACATTGTAACAGTAACATATAGAGTTTTAATATGTGTGGAATATCAAAAGACATGCATGAATCATCCAACAGTAACACTTGTTGGGAACATAAGTGCAATAAATATCAAGTCATTTAACATGTAACACGTGTTTTGTCCAACATGTAACAGTAACAGAAACACTTCATGATTACGAGTGCAAGCATCCAACGACACTTTATTGGGAAAATAAATATGGTCAGCTACATCACTTGAGACAATGTGCAAATCTACATCAAATCCAAGAAAAAGTAAATCTACAGTAATAAACAATTCTTTATACAACAATACAACCAACAACACTTGTAAAAAAAAAATTAAAAACAGAAACAAATCTAAGCCATTCAAAAGAAAATGGACAGTAGTAGATAATGGGCCTCACAATCTAAAAATGAGGCTGGGCCGCATCTAATAATTTGCCTATACATACATACACATACATACATACATACATACATATATCTATATAGATATATATATACAAATACATACATACATACGTACATATAATCAAACCCTAAACCTGTTATCTCTTCCTAGAACTACTTGTTGAGTTTTCATACTATAACATTCCATAACATGTCATAATGTCATCCAACTAGTATTTTAACTTTTGAAACAAACATCTTAATAGTTCTTTGTGAATTAGGAGTTTAACATTTATAAGTTCTTTACTTGTTGATATTTCTCTTCTCAAAAATTATTTATTTAGTTTACAAGGATTTTATTTTGTCATTTATAATATTTTACTAACTTTAATTAACAAAATATGTTGCAAAATGTGACATTTTTTTTATTAATCATTAATTAATTATACATCCATAGTAGTGGAATATCAAGTTTTGAATTCATAATTTCATCTCTTCTTGAAAATGGTAAGTTGAAGCTATCATTATGTCTAATTTAATTTTATTTTATATATATATCATTTTCATTTCATATATACTGAATAACTTAAAATATAAAAATATATAAAAATCTTATTATTGGTTTAATTAATTATGTAATGTGTATATCGTCATATCTATTTTTATATCCGACGTTATCCATATTTATTTTTTGAGGACATAGATATGTAATTGTCCTGTCTGTATGATATCTATATCTGTATCTATATTCACATTTGGAAAACAGACACAAATATGGTAACACCCATATCTAATTCGTTTGCACCCCTAACATCAACATAGTCGACAATGTACATACTTACTAGCATAGTTGTTAATCTACAAGAAGGATGGGTTAGAAAGTAGATATGTGTCATTCAAGATAGTGTTGGCAAAATTGCCATATCTCAATTTTGATGATAGCAAAAATATTTGTGAGCTGACCTTCTTAATAGGACACGGAAGAATTCTCATAAACATTGGAAAAAGGAAGAAGGTGAAATTGACAAAGAAGAAATTATTATAGGAGTTCAAGACAATTCAAGTCAATTCTATTGAAGATTAAAGAGCAAGTTTCAATCATAATTCAAGTATCATGTAAATGTAATTGTAGGAGCTTTTAATAATCTCCCAAACACTTTCATATTGCCTTAGAAAAATAGTTTTAGCTCCAAAACTAAACATTCATTATAGCACTAAAATATGACATTTTAGCATATTAAATATTTTCAATATACTTAATCAAGATTGAATAAATATTCACAATTGCGAACTACTTTGGCATATCAAAAATCTTCGGTATATCAAATTCTAGAAATTGGGTTCACAATCGAGAATACCTTCGACACTCCGAAACATTTTAGTCTACCAAAATATCCGATTGTTATGAATTTTGATTGATCGAATTAATTTTGATATACCGATCCAATAGCCATTTGTGAACGTTAAAAGAGACATTAGAGACAATCTTTTACCCAACTTTCTCTATAAGTAGGATCCCGTATAACCCAATGAAGGAGACATATATATTAAAGTTTCAAGTCCCATCATTTTAAAGTTGATTTCAAGCATTCCATTCCCATCTTATGAGAAATACTTTCAAACCATATCTAATTGAGTAAACATCTCATTTGAGCATGAAATCTTCACTTCTATCCTTCTACATTGTCAAAAGAGTTTAGGAGATTATAGAAAAAGAGTCAAGTTTGTAAAGATTAAAGGCTTATTGCTTCTCGGATTGTGAGGAGCACAACATTGTGGTTTTTACAGAACTTGACAAAGATTTGTCAAGGAGTAAAACGACTGGATCTTAGTCCGAGAACAAGATCGAATTAAGATAACTTTCGAGGGATTCTCAAGGAATACACTAGGCCGAAGTTGGCCGAACTATTATAAAATTTCTTGTGTCTATTTGTCATTATCTCTCATCTCCTTGTTTGTGTACTTGTAGTTTAACTTTTAACTCCATTTATTTGCGTTCTTTGCTTGAAATTATTAAATAAACTTTTAATTTGCATATTATCCTTGAATTCATTATTTATTCTCCTCTAGTGAAGCCTAAGATCCTAACAGATAGTAGTAATGTTTTGTTAAAATTTGGACATCTAACTTAAAATCAATTAATTATGAGTGAAGGAGTTTATCTATATATAAATACATGTTTAATCCTTACTTTTTCCAATGTAAGACTATTTAAATAGTCTTTTTCACTTGTAGCCTCTTTTAGGTTCTACAAGTTTTTGGAAATGGGTGGATGTGTGTGAACTTAGGTCTATTTAGACATTTTTCAACTCCGATACTATATTGAAATATGGACATCAATTCAAAATCAATGAACAATCTTGTTCAAAGTCGTGCCAAAAGTCCCTTGCTAATCTTAGGCCCCGTTTGAAAAAAAATTTGGAATAGATTTTGGATGTATAACTTTGATTCTGTGCACGTAAGTTGAGGTAGAATAGTTATAAGATTATGGATGTAAATTTTATTTGATGTAAAAGATAGATTCTCAAACAAATAATAAAAACATAATCTATCTAATGTTGGATTCTCAAATAAAATATAGAAATATAATCAGTTTTGTCTCGAATAATGTGTAAAATCTATCATTTCAATAGATATTTGGTTTAGTTAATAATCATATCAAGATTTTGGGACTGTCTCCAAGCTCAAAATCTTTACCAAACGGAGTCTTAGTTGTGTTGACATTGGATTTCTAGGAGGTTAAACGTTTTTTTTTTTTTTGGTAATGGTAAGTTTTTAGTATTAGATTTTAATCCCTAGGAAGAAAACCAGGGGAATCAAGGGTCCAATCACAAAATAGGCAATGTTCTTGCCAATATTACAAACCGCCAACAAGTTTGCAATAATGTTTTATCCAAAAAAAAACCAAGAGACAAACTACTGCTCTATTGCTTCAGCAGCAGCAGTCGGGATAATAGAGTCAGTGGAGGTGGGAGGAGCATCAGAAGAGACAGATAAGTTCTCTGCCTAGGCAGCCTTCATAGAGGCCAAAGAGCTCCTCAGATCAGGAGGTTAAACGTTGACACATTGGGTTTTCAGAGGGGGTTAAATGTGGACATCAAATAGATTGCACCTATCATGGGAGATCAAAGGATTGATTTTAATGGGAAGTGGTCAGGTGCGATTAGACTGCACCTATCACTTGCGCGCAAGAGTGGGGAGGAGGGTGGGAATTCAGCGTGGCTCGCACTACGGTCAGGTCGCAGCTGAATACTTCCGTGACTTTATTAACACCAATCTGTTAAGACATCGTTGCACAAGGGCGAATCCAAGCAGGGTCCAGCGGGGGCTTAGACCTTGTTGCATTTTTTAGCTAATTTCTAACTACATATGGGTCTATTTGAAAAATGACCCCACAAGTAGGAGGGACGGTTGCCCCAGTCTTCTCCTAACCTTTCCTTCCCTTTCACCTTCCCTCATGTGGCTTTATGATAAACGGGCTCACTCTGAATTTCTTGTATTAAAAGAAATTGGTTGTTTAGTAGAAAAGATGGTTGAAAAGGAAAAGGATGTTTTGCATCCTTTAGTCTATTTATACATCAAGTTGGCTTTGACTCTACCAAATGCAGCTACAACGGGTGAAAGGTGTTTGTCAATTGTAATTTTTTTGTAAACGGTAATTGATATATATTATACTCAAACACTTGGTTATGATAAACCACCATCAAGTGATGTAATATATATAATGTCCGTGGGAATCGAACTCTCGACCTCTCGTACAACTACAAAGAGACTTCACCATTATATCAAGTGGCTGTAGACTTTGTCAATTGTAATTTTGCTTCTGAAAATTATAATACATGCATGTATACTGTTGTCTCACGAAAATGTAATTATCTAATAGTAGTTACAATTGTTTTGTTATAGTTATAAATACCACCATCTATATCTTTAAATAAACAATCAACATTAAAAGTTTTTAGTATCCATCAAAATCTTTTGATACTTATGTTGATATCGTAGGCACATTCTATTAAAAATGTAAACTTTTCTTTTTATCTGGTATTTATATATATTAGACCCCGTTAGTTAAAATTCCTAAATTCGGCCTTGTTGTTGCATAAGGGAATATACTCATTGGAGAAGGCGATCACGACCTTGAGGCCCAAAGAATGTGCTACCAAGGTAGAGGTCTGGGTAATCAGGACATCGAAGTTAAAAATTATAAGAAAAGAGATCACTAGCAATAACCGGATTCACTACTTTCCGAAAGAAGATATAATGGTAATTAATCTGCTGTCGCGGAAATGAAGAGTAGGTGTGTAATAGTTGGTGCAGAAAAGTGAATTAGAACGATACCATCAATGTTCACTTGTGAAGAAGAAGCTTGAATAATTAGCGTGGATAGTACCTCCATGCTAATGATAAATAAGTATTGAGACGATAGACATCCTTCACGTATCCTTCTTGAAGAAATCTTGAACAAAGGATAATAGCATAAAATGTAAGTGAGGCCAGAAAGCTTGATAAAAAGTGGGAGCTAGAAAAACGTTCTGGACCCGCCGCTTTGTTAGGTTGCATTGCGAAGTGAGCAGTGCTAACTTCTTCCAAGATGGGCGTTGGAAGTAAGAAGTCATTCTAAGCTGGGGAAATTTTGGGATGGTGAGATAAGATATGAGAAGGAAGTGGAGGAGGATGAATGATGGTGAAGGAAGTGGAGGAAGTGAAATACCACTGCTACTGCTTAATTAATCAGTAAAAACCAGATGTCCTTCAGCAAATCTGCTTTGATCAGTTGCTCGATTGTGGTCCTTGTGCCAAGAGCAAGCTAATGAAATACTCTGTATTACGATTTCCAAGAAGGTACAACAGTGATTTTGCTCGTTGAGTCCAGTAAGTTTCTTCCGCAGAGAGTAAGGAGTGATATACATATGTTGGAAGTGACGTTCTTGTTAGATTGTAGAATATGAAGGTGACATCCTTTCGATGGCTTATTTTCCCTATTTCAGATGGTTCCAAGGTTAAACAGTGGCAATACGAAATGAATGTAGGGAGAGAGATTGGAACTGTCTTCTTCTATCACAGAGAAAATGTTTGTCGTGCACCATAAAGACTAGTTAACGTACGTTTAGTGTACAATGTCTTCTCCTGCCATTAGGAAACTGTTTACTGTGCGCCGTATATATATACTATTCACCAAGAGTTTTTGAATTGTCTCTGATCCAGTGAGTTGGATGTCTTTATCCTTGGATTTTAAATTAATGATGATAAGCCATTGCTTCACGGTTTTGTAATGAGAAGAAATTTCATTACGTTAAATCGTTGACCGGAACTGTTGGCATAATATATTAGATTTTATTCAAATAAAGTGTATGTGTCTATCATGTTTTTTTTTTCCTTTTTGTAAACCGTATGTATCTATCATGTGAATGTCCAGAATGTAATTTAAAAAAGATTACAAAAAACAAGATCTTATAAATAAAAAAGCAAATATAGTAGTGTTTTCAATATTAATTTGTGGAAACAGAATCATCTTTTACGTGTTGGCGATTGTTTTACTTTTTAACGAAACTGGTAGGAAGTGCACGTGCATATGTATCATGAATGATCTAGGCAGAGGGTAATAGAAAAACTCCATGTAAAAATTTACATATGTAATTTTTTTTTTCTTACAAAAGTTTCAGTATGAAGACTTTGTGCAAAATGTCTTTACAAAAAGATGTTGCTAAAGCTAGTTATAGAAGATATTTACATGCATTGAATCATCAAGTGACAAAAATATTTACATATGTGGGTTTGTAAATATAAGAGGCTGTAGTTTAAGTTTCCTCCTGCTATACGTATGATTTGATTGGGATAAGAGAATTACGTGGTTGTGGATCTTTATTAGAAATCAAGGAATTTGAAGGATTAATTCGACGAAGGCCGACTCAAGAGGGGGCCGACCAAGTCAATCCCCTCACAAGTAGTGGGGCCCACTACCTGGTGTGCATGCTAGTGGGCCCCACCACCTGTCAGTTGGTTGGCCTGGTCAACCCCCCCTCTTGAGTCGACTTGTATGTTTTTGTCCAATTTAAGGAGCATTTGTTTATGCTTTTTTTTTTGAAAATGGTAAATTATACATATTACTGATTTAAAAAATTCACTTGGCTATGAGTTCACTACCAAGTGAAGATATTGTCCAAAATTTAATGTTGTACAAACATTGTCCCTTAGGGACTGCATAAAAGTCCACAAAAATTTAAAGATAATGAGAACCCCATAGCACCTTAAGTCTTAATGTTCCATACATCACCGCTAAATGTCACTGTCTGATCCTAGATGGAGAGGGTCGTATGGTGTTGGCACGTCAAAACTTGGTTGGACGTCAATAGGAGTAGGAGGACCAGAAGAAGAAATGGTAAGTCCAATGGATGATGCTATAGACTGAGCCGCCACGTAAGCCTAATCTGCCTTCCATTTGCTCTGCATTCTCTCCAAAGCTTGGGTAATTTCTTCATTACACGAGCCAGCAGTAACATTTTCTGTCCAAAACTTTGTCAATGAAATGATACTAGATATAGTGTAAGGTATAGATTTTGTTAAATTACAGAATATCAATTTATTTCTTTGTATTCAAAGATTCCACCACATTGCGGGCACAAGTAATGCCCATAGACTATGATTCTTAGAAGAGCATTTGTTTGTTGTTTGAAGAATCCTATGGTTAAGGCAATTTCAGCAGCAACTTCGAAATTCCTTTGAATACCTTGTAGGTGTTGGGGAAGATTGTCTGTTGAAACATGAAAGAGGAAATCCTTCTTATTATAGCACCACTATCATGCATGCAAACTTAATTGAACAACTGCCTCATTATTGTATCGACAAGAGTTTAGGGTGACATTGGGATTGGCAACAAAGAGCTAAGAAGAGCAGCAAGGTGAAAGTTTCCCATCATTTTAGTCGATAGTTTCTAATAACTTCTCATAATAATCAATATTTTCTAAGTTGACATGCAAAATATTCCATATATCTTAATTGACAATTAAGCTATGCTCATTGCTTCTTCTAACGTCAACCAGAGAAGTGCCATCATTTACAAACTTGAATATAAAAAATGAGAGAAGAAGAAGAAGAGTGGGAAGAGTAAAATGTTACCCTAAAGATGAAGAAGAAATAAAGTATAAGAAGAATAGGAAGAGTTAAACTTACTTGGAAGACAATCAAAGATGACAACAATACTGCATCCAGAGTAGCCCAGATGGTGGATGTAGACATCCCACCATGGCTAGTCAATCTTTTCAATTTTCTCACTATCATTTGCATGTCCATCAATATTTGCACAAATGCTACACTACCATCTTCACAATAAGAGTGACATGAGTAATAGAAGTTGAGAATCCTTTCTTGTAGTTCCTTAAAGCTAAGATTTTCTAAAAACTTGGCAAACTAAGTAAGACCATGACAAACACCTTGAAACTACTATGGAAATCAAAACTAAAGAAAAATCACCATCTATTTCAAACAAACAAAATTGGGTTTCAATTATTCGAGAAAATTAGAAATCTGAGTGCAGAGATCAATTACCCAAAGTAAAATTTGAAAACTAAACCCTAATAGGAACACAACAAATAAGGGGACTTGGCCTAATCATAGGGTAGTTTTGAACCCATCACTACTACCACCTTAGCCAGATGACTAGAGTAGAAGATAGATAATAATCATGTTTTTACCTTACTAAGTCAAGTGACCCAGAAAATCACCTTAATTAATAAAAATCGAGGAAAAGACTAACAAAGAATCTAAAATAAATAAAAAATATAATAAAGAGGAATCCTTTGGACAAAAACCCTAATACATACTTAAAATTGCTAACATGCTTAATCACCTTTATTAAACTGTTAAGCCCTTATTAACATTTCTAATCCAGATCTGAACCAAGTGTGAACTTAAACATGGCCTAGGGTTATTATGACCCCTAATAATGCTAAAGAAACTTCGAAATACCCTTTGAATTAACCCCAGGCATTAAGGGTCATTAATCCTAATCATAACCTTAATTAGGGTGTTAATAAGCTAAAGAGATAAAACTAAGCCTTCTGAACATCTTGGATAAGCATTTTGAGTGATTGTTGATAATGGTCCTTAAGCACAATTAAGCTAAGTAATTAGTTTGATTAACACTTAACAACTCATTACCAATACATATCAAGATTATACGCAAATCAAAGAGGATTTGGTGCAAATCATGATAACACTCTTAGATGTGTAATCGGGCTCCAGAAATTTCGAGGAGACACTCTAGAATGAGATTACATCCAAGAATTAAAATATAATATTTTCTACTATAAAATAACAATAAAAAATTATCAAAAATAATTAAAAATAGTGACATGGATGGCAGCCTTATTCAAAAAAACATATAATAAAAAAACGAATGCCCAATGGGCATAGCTTGCTTTTGGTTTTTATAATTATGTAATTATCTTAAACAAATTTTGATTAATTAACTTAAAACTCTAATGAAGCCTAATCTAATTACCTATGTAATCATTCTTGTTTTCCTATAGATACCTACACCATGACAACCATTTGGAAGTCATTTACGGTGTGTGGGAGGAGAGGAGAAGTGAAAGAGAAGAAGGGAGAAGAGAAGAGAAAGTTAAAAGGTTAGGTCTTTTATTATTTCAATAGCATTTATCATCATCGTCTTCTATCAACCCTTTAGCCTTAGGTTACCTACATTTTTTGTTTCTTTTTCACTTGTTTTACACTTCACATGCATTCACGCACGAGCATTTGCATATTGGTTTGAGAAGGTTTCAATTTTCCAAGTGAAAATTACACCTTCTCAAGCTGATATCGCATGTATTGCATGAATAATCATTTCTAGCTAAGGGTCTCACCTTTTCAAGTTTTTTTTTCAAATTTTCCAGGAGATTTCACATTCTTCTTTAAGGTTTTGAAACTCTCCCTTTGATTTCAAGTTAATCACATAACACAATCATACTCACCACAAATAGAAATAAGCTTTTTTTTTTCATGTTTTTCGATTTCTTTCTCAATCATTGTTTTAAAGCCTTTCAAGCTCTCTAGCTAAAGGTTTCATCTATTTCATCAACTCCAAGGTTGCTACACAACCCCTCTCTCCATGGAGGGAAGCCCATCCTTTGATATTGAAGCCATAATCATCGAGCCCAACACAGAAAGTTCAATTATTATTATTTTTTGTAAATGGTAATTGACATATATTACACTCAAACACTTAGCTATGAGAAACTACCATCAAGTGATGTAATATATATGATGTCTGTGGGAGTCGAACTCCCAACCTCTTGTACAACCACAAAGAAGCTTCACCACTAGACCAAGTGGCTGCAGACAGAAAGTTCAATTATTGTCACAATTTGCATTGAGTCTCATATCAATTCGTGCCTTTGTTTCTCTCTAGATTTCATTTTTCTAAGCACAAGTGGTCCAAAAAGTAGAGGCTATCTATAGGTTGATGATAAGGAGGTCTTCTCCTTTCGTACCGAACAACCTAGACCCACAATCTTAGGTTACGTAGGACTCTCCCTTAAGGTAATTGTGAGTTGTTAGATAGTTCATGAGGTTCCTCCCTAACCCATGTGTTTAAATCTGATTGGCGACTCCGTGTCATTTATTGTTTTATATTGTTGCTTGTATCATTGCCTTTTCCATTCATCCATCTCTTCTCCTATTTCATAGGAAAATAGAAGTGAGAGACTCTTTGTGGTTGAGTGAGAAAAAAGTAGTGTCACCAAGCCTACTACATGTTGGTTATTTTGTTTTAAATTAGATTTTTGATGATATCAATGTAATATGGTTTTTACTGTGAAGTAATTTAAATTTAATGTGATTTAAAATTAGAAAAGATTGTTACTAATTCTATAACATTTTAATTTGGTTCGAAATATTCTTGTGTAGTTGTCATTTTTAGTAGAAGTTTGTTGCAGGTATATCATTAACTTGATTTTAAACTTCGTTGAAACAGATGTCCAAGTGGACACCTGCTCAAGGTAGCCTGAGAAATAATAGTTTTTTCGGATATTCAGAATGGACATTCACTAATGCCCTTCATTGAAACTATAGTTGGATGAACGTCTGTGTAGACATCTGTTGGTGGCCTTTATCAAAACAGCATTTGGATGGACATACGTTGGAGGGCATAGTTCTATTTTTTGAAACTTAATGGCTTATTTTCTTGCAGATCTATTTAAATGGATCTAGAGCAAGAGTTGAGGAGAACATTACTAGTCTCCTAACTCTCTCTTAGCCTCCAAGAGCAAAGATTTCATTTTTCTAATTTTCATGTTCTTTTTATTCTAATATCTTTCAGTCATCTTGTATGTAAGTGTGTACTTGGATCCTTCGACTTGTGAAGGGGACCATGAGGGGTGTAAGGGTTATTCTTCACCCTTCAAAGGAGAAGTATAGTGAAAACTCTCACGAGACGGTAGTGTGTGGGAGTAGGAGTAGGATGGAAGGATGGAGTTTTGAACCAATATAAAATTACATGCTCTCATGTGGTGAATGCTTTTGCATATTTTATTTTATGGTTATATCTTTTCAACTTGCATAAAAACTTATTAATCCTAAAAATAATAATAATAGGCTCTATTCACCCTCTTCTAGAGTAATTAATCTTATATTTGGTATTAGAGCCTTATTAATTGTTATTGTTTTCCTTCGTTTTTGCATTTTTTTTGTCGATTTTCGTGGTTATACTAGTTTATGCTACTTTTACTGAAAGTCATTCTATTTCTAGGCCACCTTTATATGATAGTTCTAATTATAGCTATTGGAAATATAGAATGATTATTTATTTGTAGTCTTTAGATTTTGAATTATGGAATGTTGTTAATAAGAAATATTTACGTCCAAAGACAGAGTTTGGTTTGTAAGCTGAGATGTCTAAGAAAAATGCTAATTTGAATGCTAAGGCAATGAATGTTTTATATTGTGCTCTTGATAAGAATGAGTTTACTAGAGTTTCTACTTGCAAATCTACTAATGAAATGTGGCACATTCTTAAAGTCACACATGAAAGCACTAGTCATGTTAAAGAAAGTAAAGTTAACTTATTAATGCAGAAATATGAATTGTTTAAGATGAAGTCAAATGAGAACATTATTGATATGTATACCATATTTACTGATATTAGTAATAGTGTTACGTCCAAAATTTTCCATAATAATTTAAACAAATTAAATTACGGGAAAATTAAAGCTAAACAGTAAATATCAAACTACCAGGAACCTGTGTATGCAACTAGGGGAATCCGATCTATATACACTACGCTAAACCAATCGCTTGTCTGCACCTGCAAACCAAAACCACAAGGAAAATGCGTGAGTGACCAAAGTCACCCAGTACACACCCCACGAAAACCGTGGAAAACAAAAATATAATCAATTTTCCTTTTAAATTCATTTCGTAAACCATTTTCTCAAAACCTCATAAATCAAGCTCACACAGGCCAAAACCACAAACCAGGACTCTACTAACCCAAAGCCATAAGCAAAGGCCCTCAATGGCCAAAACTACACACAGTGAGTCGGGAAGCCTGGCGCCAGGCAACCAAACTTTGGCCACACACAGTCCGCTGAGGAGCGACAACAGCATTCTACACTGTCACGGTGTGCCACCCTGTGTAGGAGCTAACCACCGTCCCGCGATTCTTCCACCTAGAGAACCCTCACTAAGCCAACCCCTCCTTGGGAAGGCTGTCCTGTCTCTCAGGAAGCTACCAGCTATGGGGCACGTGTCCCATCCACACTGGCCACCACAGGATATGCCTCCTCAAGGCATCCTCCACACACGATGCTCAGGAGGCAGTATCAAACCTCCACACCCGACAACACCCGAGCCTCGGTGCTCACAACAACAGCAAGAGTATCATACCTCCTCGTCATGCCACAAGACACCTCAACCCGCGGACCACAACCCTAGCCTCGAGAGGACAGTCAAGGAGTCTCATACCTCTAGGACTCGACGTCCCTTAGCCTCAGGTATCATAGCCCCCGACCTCAACCAGGGTGTCATGCCCGACCACCTGAGACTGTCGTCACATTCCCTGGTCCCAATGACACGGTCCCACACTGTCTCGGCCCGCACACAGAAAACTAGGAAAACACTTTCTGAAACAGGCCAACTATTCCTTGAAATCTATTTCCAAAACCATTTTCATATCCTTTGAAAATTCTTTCAAAACCTCGGTAAAATGGTGCATTAGGTGTCCCAAGAGACCATCACTGATGGCCTACAATCCCATCTTACAGGGACAAAACACAGCAATCCAGAAAGTCCTCGGAAAACACATTTTATAAGCACATATGGGCCTAGAATCGGCATGCCGAAAATAGGTTCGATATGCCGAAAACCTTTGGTTCGGTAGGCTGATCTAGATCGGTCGACCGAATCAGGCCAACAGTCAACACTCAGGCCAAATTCAGTATACCGTCCAAAATCGGACGATCGTATTTCGACCAGAGGACCTAAACTGATAGAAAAACGATATGCTGAATGGAATCAGTGTACTGAAATCTATTGGTTCGGTATGCCGTTTCCATTTCGGTTTGTCGAATTCTGCAAAACCAGAAAAAGGCCCAAACCCTGTTGTCCAAAATCGCCCCAACTGGGACATCCGATCGGACCCCATTAACAAACACCAAAAAGCTTGTATAAAACATATGGTGTAAACCCTCGAGTCTACTTCAAAACCAAACAAATAAAACTAAAATCCATTCACCATGCATCAAGATATAAAATCGGAAAGACAGAAGGGTCAAACGAACCTAAAATACACCAACCATCATAAATGGCAATAAATTTACCATAAATTCTCAATAAATCACAATAAATTCAAGAAAAGTAAATTTACCTAGATTTCATGTAATCCTAGCATTTTCTACCAATTTCATGCTCTCTATTACATGAGGTGGAGATGCGTACCTGAAAAACGCTCCGGTGATTCTCGGTCGACTCCGGCGAACTCCGACGACCATGGCCTTGCCACGACCACGGAAGCACACCACGCAAGCTCCACGCATCACCCTGAGCCCTTCACTTCGCTCCCTCAATCTCTCTCTCGACTCACGCAAAGGAAGAACAGGGGAAACAGAGGAGGTCAGGTGGAAGGAGAAGGGGAAAGGAGAAGGAAGAGTGGGGAGGAAGAGAAGGAAGGTGGGGAAGGAGGAGGGATGCGCTGCCGAGGAGGAAGGGAAAGGAAGAAGAAGGAAGGAGAAGACGACGATAGCGACGGAGGAGAGCGGTGCGGCTTATAAAGCCTGTGCCCGTAGTAGCTGAGAATATGCTCACCTGCGTGTCTCAACCACCAGCACACCGCAAGAGTAACCAACCACTCTGCCGGCCCAACCACCAGCCACAACCAACAGTCCACAAATGCGGGCCCCATGGGGACCCCACACCTGGGCCCCACACGGACCCACACCCGGGCCCCACATGCACAGTGCCAAACCACGCACAAGGACACACAAATAAAAGTCGATCCACGAGGCCCAAGAGCAAAAATACAAAACCACACAACGGGCCTCGAAACTAGGGGCGGTAATGGGTCGGGTCTAGACCCAGACCTGTGGGTCTGGACCCGCTGGGTCTTGGTCTGGGTCTTGATTTTCAGACCCGTGGACCCGTAGACCCGGACCCGTTAGACCCGCTCACTTATTGGGTCGGGTCTGGGTCTAAAAAAACCCAGACCCGTAGACCCGTGGACTCGTTAATATATATATATATATATATATATATATATATATATATATA